>CABFOV010002111.1:21746-32456 GCA_902141375.1 Timema poppense | reverse complement strand
GGGGGGCAGAACAAACCTATTTTCAATTTAAATTATAAAATAGAACTTAATTCATACCAAATGAAGGAAAAATGACTTGATTAAATTAAACATTGATAGGAGGATATAAGGGCAAGGACTACTACACATTCACCCAAAGTTCACAACTAAAGACACATAATTATATAATTTTCGGGGTACATAAGCCCCCTTCTTCAGCAGAAGAACGTGTTTAATTTCAAACCAAATGAATTAAATAGGAACAGAATTAATTCTATAATTTGTGTAAAAAAGTTACCATAGTTATTCATGCATTGCTTCAAATATAGATTTTCATATTTTTTTCGAAAACAACGAAACTTCGTTTCTCGTATGGTACTAAGAGTGGCCCGTTTGAGAACATTATGGTGGGGGAGGGGGGGGCAACCCCTCCCCTCTCTCCTTTCTCTCCCACTAACGTCACCCACGCTTAGCACCAAAATGTTAAATTTCATGAATTTATAAAATATAGTACTTATTTTAAATTGTGACACAAGTGTCTATTTTTAGGTTACTTCAACAACTTAAGGAGTCTCCATCCAAAACTAATTCAACGTTGCAAGGGCCTAGTAAAATCACAATGGCTCATGATGCCATACAGGTACGCTTCTTCCATAGTGTTTCTATTTTATTACCATAAGGGGTGTACAAAACCTATCTTTTCTATTCAAAGAAAACTCGAATCAAATCTATATTAAATAAGTACAAATATGTTTTACCGTATCTTTTCGATTCTGAGATGCCATCGATTGTAATAGCGCACCTTAATTTTTCAGTACCACCAACAGAAAAAAAGATTTAATATATCATCTTCTGAGCCATCTTTATCTTCACTTCCCCATAGTATATCATCTTCTGAGCCATCAAGAGCATCAGTTAAAAAAGAACTGTGATTCTAGAATGCCATTGATTCCAAGACGCATCTCGTTTTTAGAGACATTCAAAATGGGGAAAATGTGCGTCATTGAATCGAAGAAATATGTTATTTGTTTTATGCTCGAAAAAAATATTGTTAATTATGTAGATTTAGTCATTAAAAGTACTTGAAAAAAATGTTTTGTTGCCCAATTGTTTGTAATATTTGGTTTTGTAAAGCATTATTTACCAATATTAATTTCATCTGATGTTAAAATTTGTTTGAATTTGAGTGTTCAGTAAGGGTCAAGAGTTTGTTCGGTTTTTATGAATCTTACATAAATAATTAGTCTTAAATTATGTGTCAGTAAAGCACTTACACTTGGCGACTTTCATTTGTTTCAACTAGGCCATAAAACAACTGCGGAGGGAAGTCGTTGATGGAATGCGAGCACTGATGAAACTTGCTAAAGACAAGCAAACTGCTGGAATGTTACCCATTTGTGAAGATATGATATCAAAGGTAATCAGTGTGTGTTTTAAATTAATAGGGATGACCTCCTTAGAAATTGTCGCGGATAAAATACACTCGCTCATAAAAAGCACAACTAAACACCACATTTAACTAACCACGAGTGGCTTCTTAAGGAGTTGAGAACAGACGTAGACCGTGCCTTATTTTATAGGCCTGTAGAAAGTACCCACACTTTTTAAGCGTTTACCGGCGTAAAAAAGTTGTTCTTTTTACTAAAATTATTTCTTAAATGTAAGTCTAATATTTCTTGCAAAAACTGTAGGTGTTGTGATTTTTTCAGCTGTTATAAAAATATGGTTTTATTTTTAATCATCTGTAAAAATATATGTATATATATTAGAAAGAAGGTACAGGAAAGGTGGATATTAAACAAAAGGGAATGAACACAATATGGCTTAGTGAAAAGAAGAACACATTTTACACTTTACATTGCTGCCACTGGACAAAGATCTGCTGGTTGCCACCTTTAAAAAAAAAATAGATCGTCTCCGCCCAATCCCCCGACCTAGGTTTCATTCTATCGGAACTAATCATGGAGGAGTGTGAAACGCGCAACGCAACTTCCTAAAAGAGGAAACAAAAAATGGAAATTGGTAAAGTATGATAGGAACATGTAAAAGGAACGAATAACATAAAAGACAAACCCTTTTTCCCCTCTTTTGTGGGTTTCCCCTCCCCCTCTGTTAGAAAGTAGAGAGAAAATCAAGCAATGAGTTATTCTCCACCAGACACGCATTAATCACTTACATCGTTATTATTATTATTACCTCATGTCTTTCACAAACTGATACATGATGGTTATTTATAGGATCAGTACTGACAGCTGAATCAAGTACATTTAACTGAAATTACAACCTGAACACAAGTTATTGAACCTTTGGCTTTGCGCAGCAATACTCTACCACTAAGTCATCCTGTATCCAGGGCCAACTTTCAAGCCAAAGATCCTGTGTCCCATGTTGTCATCTTTTACTTATTGTTTGATTCAGTTTTTTCCAAACTTTAGAGCAAGCTACCCCATCCAGCTCTTCAGCGCGCACTCCCCGACATCCTTGGCCTACCCCTGTGGTTATGTGCACCACAGTTTGGGAAACACTGGTCTAGTTACATATATGTACCAATTCTATGATGTTTCACCCAACTCATTTGTTTGTTTGCCATAAAGTCTTAATTCAAACACCCTATCCAGGAAAGTGTGTTAGCAATATTAAAGTCTGTTCACTGTAAGAATTGTTTTCTGAAAGGCCTTTTTCCCTACCAGAAATACATTATATAGCAGGATATTGGTAAGAAAAAAGACCTTTCAGAGAGTAATTCCTACCGTGAATGGAGTATATTAATATTATGTATTGTATAAGTAATGTATCATTAATTTATTTTACACAAGCAATCATCCTCGTGACATGCCTATACAGTCTCAGTCTTGCTTCCTCTACTATCTCATGTACTCCAACATCCTCATTACATGTCCATACCATCTCAGTCTTGCTTCCTCTACTATCTCATGTACTCCAACATCCTCATTACATGTCCATATCATCTCATCCTAGCTTCCTCCACTATCTCATGTACTCCAACATCCTCATACCACCTCAGTCTTGCTTCCTCCACTATCTCATGTACTCCCTGTACCCCCACTCTTCCCCGGATAACTTCATTTCTAATCCTGTTTCTCCTCGTGACAGCTAACATTCTCTCCTAGTCTCTCTTACATTCAATGTCCATGTTTGTGCTGCATGTGTGACAGTGGGTACAAAGTACACCCTGTAATAACACAATACTCATTGGTTGATATCTTTTTTTCTCCCTGCAGACTCGCATCCTGTTAAGTCTATGGGACCCAGGTCTTGTGGAAGAAGCTCTTTCTTTCGTGGAAGAACACAAAGTTGCTCAGACTATTCCTAATGACACTCTAGACGGTGGCGAAGACGGTCTTTGTAGCTTAGAACTCCGACACAAACAGACTTTGTCACCTTACAAACGCATAACACAGCAACTTAACTTTGATCTAAGGTCACCAGAGCTTGATGACTTGGTGACTCCAGACAGTCCTCGATGTGCACGTGCATTCTGGAATCTTCCGTCTAATAATGGTGCCCACAAGATGAACGGTCATGTAGCGGAAACGGAGATGTTAGCTAACTATAATTGTAGGCTTAAGGAGAACGAAAAGACATCACCTACAAAAAATGACAATCAATTTGTTATATTTCCCGAAGTTGAGGAGGATTGGAAAGAAAACAGCCCGTGTCAAGATAAAAATGGTCAAGACAATTCAGCGAGCGATACTCCTTGTGATGATAATACAAACAAATCTAACGACTGCGGCAATATCGAATGCTGCGACTTAAAAGAGGAGGAAAAAACGCCGTCTGTGTCAAATGGTTTTGAGTGTGATCTAGGGCGTAGGTTTTTGGATACCCAAGCGATGTGTAGCTCCCCCTCTGCGAATTATTACAAACCCACCGACGAACCTGAACCTTGGGACTTGACACAACTCAACATTGAAGCCAGCGTTATGTGCCTCGTCAGCAAGGTGAAGTTCCTCTGCGGTCGGTGCGGGAGTCCCGCGGTGCGACTTAGGTCTTCGCAGCACGGTATAGGCAGGTCTCGTAGTTTCAGAAGTGGTCTCTCTTGCCACCAAGCGCCTTCCAACGAGACCTTAAACAAGGAGACTGTGGTCACCATACAACCACTCGGCACCAACGGAGGGAAAAACGGGTCGAGGTTTGATATAGCCGGTAGCACGTTGAACGGGAAACGCGATAATATCCGGAGAATAGATACCTCACTAGACGACATCGTACTCACGGCAAATATGAGCAGTGATGACGTCTTGAACAAGGCTGTGGACACGGTGCAGAAGGCGGTGAATGGTGCCGTGGTGAGAAACGGATCGACGGTGCGTAACAAGTTTACGGAGGGTTTAGACTTTTCCGCCATCGTGGATTGGACGTGCGAGCTAAGGCCGAGCATGCGCAAGTTGCGGCAGGCCATGGACGGTTTGTTGAAGACCGCTCGTCTCACGCACAGTGTCTTCAGGGTGCAGGAGGACGGCAGGGCTGCACAGAAGGCTTGCAATGTGCGATACAGGCGGGACGTCTGCTTTTCACAGTCTGTAAGTACTTTATTCTAGTCTTTGGAGAAATGATGCAAATAGCTATGTTGGATTAAACATTGACCGGAGGATAGAAGGCAAGGCCTGCATACCAGAAAATCGTAGGCCTCAAAGTCCACACAACAAAACGCATAAGTATGTAATTTTTGGGGTACACCAGTCCCTTTGCTGCCACAATCCAGTCTATAACTTACTCTCTCCTGCTGAATAATGGGAATGATGTACCCATAAACCTACATCATTGTTTTAATTGTGAACTTTGACACGTACAGTTGTCTGGCAAGTGTTTAGGCTTTGCCCTTCTATTCTATATTCAGCGACAGGGACATTCTATTCTATATTTAGCGACAGGGACATTCTATTTCTATATTCAGCGACAGGGACATTCTATTCTATATTCAGTGACAGGGACATTCTATTCTATATTCAGTGACAGGGACATTCTGATTCAGATATTTAAAAAAAGAAAGTTATGAGTATGTAGAGTATGTTCATGGCAGTACTCTGAGTTTTATTTAATGGAAATGGGAGGGGTCTTAATGGGTGGTGGCTCAGGGCAAAGTCTCTCAACAAGAGATGGTTTAGTATTAAGTTGTTGTTTTTTTATCAAAGATCCATCTTGAAGTAATTTAAATTGCTTTAATAAGAGATAATTGAGGTTGTATCCGATTCAAATCGTGCAAGATATCTGACACCTTAGCTTAGGCAGTAGCTTGTTTGCCTACTGAGCTAGGGGTCCCGGGTTCGATTCCAGGCATGGCTAAAAAATTACCCTTTCACAGTGATGAATTAACGGCCCGGGACTGGATGTTGTGTCTGTCCTAATCTTAAGTTATATTATAAGTCATATGAAGCTCCGACAGGCCTAACCAGATGGTAGTGGAAAATATATGTCTTGAATAAAAACTTACCCAGGCTGGATAGAGTAATGGATGTAGTAATTTAATATTTTCAAAAAATATTGAATATTAAATCTCATCAAAGATACCCAAATAGATATTATATTATTATTAGCACCGCGTCTTACTACCCATTCGGGTTATACGCACTTATGCTAATGTGTTAATGGTAGGGTGATTGTGAGATGAAATGGAGGACCTACAGTTTAACGTGGGATCCGAACCATGGTGAAGGCCTGGCATTCCTCACATTCACAAGTTGTGATTAATACATGTCTTGTCAGAGGTGAATAGATAATATAACTAAGTTAGTTAAACACTAGGAAACCGTGGCAAGTATGACAACTTTAATATAAAATTTGTACAGTTGACAGCCCTGGTGACTGGACTGATGGCAAAACTGTGGTGCCAAAAGTCCGACCCCACGTTTATAATGGTGCTGACAACTTTGGGCCCCCTGGTGTCGTTTGAAGGTCTGTTGAGCTACTATGGAGACGAAATAGACATGTGGGGTGACATGGCCGTTGGCGTCGAGGACATCGCTACCGTCACGTTCACCCTCACTCGGTGCGGCAGCAGTAGCAGGTACAAATCTATCACTTCACGTGTCGGTGGTCTCGGTGATTATCATCCTTTAGACGAGCTCAATCAACTCTCCTGGATATTAGCCATTAATCACACTTCATTATTAAATGGAGACTTTTTTTTTTAATTTCATACATAAACCTCTATTTTTTTACATGTATACATACATTTAATCAAAGTTGCAATAGTGTTAGTACTCGACACACCTAATTACAATTATCTTGCACTAGAATTATGTGTGAATACTGTATTTTAAATATATTTCTATTAGAGATGGCTCAAAGATACTATTTTACAAATCCAAATCTCGAATCGGAATCTCCAATTTACCCTTGAATCTTGAATCCAAATTCGAATCTTGGAAAAATTAAGAACACATGAGGAAATATAAATATAATATAGTCATAAAAAAATACAAATAGTAACTATTATAGCAACTTACTGGCTGGGGCCTGGTTGTCGAGTTCATCCTACAATTATAATTAGTTCTGAACCACCGACAAGCATTATTAGAGCTCTAAAACAAATTTCATTTGAAAATTTGTGCAAAAAATAAATAAGGATTTGAGTCTCGAATCTGTAATTTTCTTCAATCCTTGAATCTCTAATATCCTTAAGGATTAGAGAGATTTCAAGGATTTGAGATACCCAACCTTAATTTCTATGGAACACAACCTCACCATTATCCAATGTTTCCGCTTCTGCGGGTCGTCTGGCATATCCTCTTTCATTCCTGTCGATCTTTCCAAACTTCTCCCTCAGCCACACATCTACAGTCCGCTCCGTCAGCCTCTATGTCCCTCTGCCCTTGATCCATCCATCTTGTCCGTGGTCGTCTACCCTTCTCGGCAATCTATCCTCCCTCATTCTCATCACATGACCTGACCACAACAACCTTTATCTCTTCATGGTACAAACTTGTATCCAAATATAAACTCCCTATAAATCTGGTGTCTTAGATCCACCACCTCCACTGCCCAGGAGTACCCGACTCCACGCGTGGTCGGTTCTCGGTCAGCCCTTACGGTGCTGCTACCAGTGTCAGATACTGTCTACTCCATGCTCCCCTTAACCTCCTCTACGGCGACCATCTCGTTCAACGTCACGCCCGTCTTCTTCAACATTGGGATTAACGAGATGGCGACGCTGGCCGAGAGTCTCGGCAACACCCGGCCTCAGGATAAAAGTAACTTGGATAACTACGAGAGGGTCAACGAATACTTCCACCGCTTCCGCAAGCTTCACCTGCCATCAGAGCCTCCGGGACAGAGAGGTGAGTAAGCTTCTTTGAGTGACATAACTAGATTGTTATAAGCTAGGATGGGAGTTTCTATTTTAGATCAACTGAGGTTATGTGGTATAGAGCACTAGGCTAAATCATGGTTTAAATTAGGAGGGATAGCCAGCACACTTACCTAGGCGATACTGGAGTAGAAATTGTTTAGATATAACACTAAAAAACACATTTTTCAGGACAAGCTTTCACTGTCACAGACAGCTTCATCAGGTCAGGAGAGTAGACTGATGCTTTTGGTTGAACTGTAAGGTTGACTGTCTAAGGACAGTCTGACTAAGGACAGTCAACCTTCCAGTTCAACCAAAAGCATCAGTCTACTCTCCTGACCTGATGAAGCTGTCTGTGACAGTGAAAGCTTGTCCTGTGTTTTTTAGTGTTATATCTAAACAATTTCTACTCCAGTATCACCAAGGTAAGTGTGCTGGCTATCCCTCCTCATTTAAACCATCTTTTAGATCAACATATCCTGACTGACCTTCCTTCTATTAGAAAGCTGTCCAACACAGACCATAGGGAGGACAATAGTTTACCCTTTCTGAGTTAAGAAGTAAAGGACACTGCCAGTTGTTATAATAAAACCTTACAACACTCTAGTCCTCAAAGATACAAATTCATTATGCATTGTTCAAGGGTGCCATTATATGTTCATCCATTACTGTTTCCAGCTTGTGAGCTGGGTAAGTTCTTTTTACTCAAACCATACATTTACGACTACGGGCTAACAAGGCCTGTCCTAGCTTCATATGGCTTATAATCTAACTTAACTAGGTCAGGAACAACATCCAGTGCCTGGCCGTTAATTTATCATTGTGAAAGGGTGAACCCATATTTCACCAATGATCAATTTTTTGATCATGCTGAGAATCGAACCCGGAACCCAAAGCTCAGTAAGCAGATATGCTACCGACTTAGCTAAGATATCGAACACAAAAGGTTTAGTAAAGGCTGTTTTCAGGAGAATAGTGCAGCTTAATTTCCGATATAGTAATAATTAATTAGTATTTACTTTCCTTCGCAAGAATAATCGTTATTAAAAATATAGTAACATATTGTAGAATTTGCGACGACATAAAACCTTATAGATTTTTTCCCTAGTTTGGTTTGGGTTATCAAATCTAATAATATCAAATTTAAATCAATTTTATTACTATCGAAGCCTTGCAGACTTCATTCTAATGACGACAGTTCACTCCGTGCATGTTTATCTCTACACATCTAAGAACTGTTGCCGTTCGAATGAGCTTTAAAGTCTCGACTCTAAGAGTTAATTATGGCCGCAACAACGACCCCTTACCTGCTAAACACCTGTTTAACAATTAATTTTGTTCCTCTAGATGTTGTTGTTGTTTTCGTATAGGTCCTGTATGTGGCCCCTTACAGCCATCTCTCGCGGATTTAGTCGAAAATTTGAGGGTTGCTGTTCACACCAAGCAGAATAAGAATGTGGATGTTCTTCACCTTTCTGCGCGGATATGTCGCAGGATGAAAGGTTGGAGCTTAATATATGTATACACCACCATCATCATCATCGTGTGTTCTATCTTAGACCTCCAATGTTCCGTGTCCTCTGCCTCCTCTTTCAACTCCCAGAATTTTCTTCTTTCCTTCAAGTCATCCAGTATTTGAATCCTCCTCCTTCCTAATCTCCTCTTTCCCTCAACCTTCTCTTCTATGACGTCGTACAGAAGACAGTTCCTCTTAAGGATGTGATCGATCCAGTTTGCTTTGTACCGAAGAATCACATTCAAAATGGTTCTCTTCTCGCCCATTCTGTCTGTCCACCTGATCTTCTCATATATACACACACACACACACACACACATACGCACAGTAGCCCCGTGGCTTCTTTGGTGCTGACTGACAGCTCACAGCTGACTTCTGACAGTCAACATTTAGGTATACACCTACATTTTGACTGTCAGAAGTGACACCTGCTAAACACATATTTTTGCAGATCATATGGTTCGGTGTAGGGATACGTAATTTGGTCGGGTAACTTTTCAAAGCTGTGAGCTGTCAGTCAGCACCAGAGAGGCCATGGGGCTACTGTATTTACCCTCTGTTAATGGTGGAACACATACATATTAAATACACAAACTACACACATATTATGAGCAGTTTTTAGCACTAATGTTGACAGCCAATCAAGATGACCAAAACACATGTATTTTTATAATAAGATGAACTAGTGCCTGATGGCTTATAATAAGACGGTTTAGAAACACTGTACAATCATGTAAAGTGATTGATAGTGAAGGAAGCCGACCTGAAAGGATAGTTAGGTTAGCGCTAGATGAAAAAAAAACACTTCTCCATTTCTTCTTAAACTATTGCACTATTACACTTCACACTTGTACATTTATACAGTGTTTTAAATTTTTGGAAATGAGTATTAAAACATGTTGTACACTTTGTTTGCCCTGAACGGTAGCAAGCTCTGTTTCCACTCTGGTTCAAGTTATATGAAAGGGCCATAGTGGAGCTTGTCACGGTAAGACTCTAAGCCCTCACTGTAAACAGTTATCAATATCGACACAGCCCTAGTGTTATATGATAGGACCATAGTGGAGCTTGTCAAGGTAAGACTCTAAGCCCTCACTGTAAACGGTCGACACAGCCCTAGTGTAATTGTACTTGTTCCGTCCCTCAGGGCTTAGGTTCACCAGCTGTAAAAGTGCCAAAGACAGGACAGGAATGTCCGTAACATTGGAACAGTGCCATATTCTCATGTCGGAATACGATTTGGCCGAACATGAGTTCCAAAGAGCTTTGGACTGCATGAGGAGGTAAGATTATGAATTTTCTCTTAAACAGGAAAATTATTTTAAAAAAAAATACATTGGTTGTTAAGTGACAAAATACAGGTGAGAAAAATAATAATGAATATTGAGAACCGTTACATTTTCAAAATGAGTGATAAGGTTAATAGGGGTGTGCAAAATTCATTTTTATAATTCGAAATAAACTTGAATTGAAAATATAAAATATTCTCTATGCCACATCAAGGTTTGAATATATTTTAGTTGTTTTATGCTTTAATCATTGTATTACTGCTACTTTACATAACTTTATGCACTATAATTACTTGAAAAATGTTTAGTTACACAATTGATTGTGACATTTTGTTTTATTATGATAAACCAAGATTTTATCACAGCTTACAATTCAATTACTTCATTTATATTATATTTGTAAGAAGGTACAGGAAAGGTGGATAGAAACATTTAAAAATGGGGGACAAACACAATATGGCCTTTACAATGAAAAGAAGAACACAGTTCACACTTTACACTGCTGCCAATGGACAAGGAGGTGATGGATGTCTCTTAAAGAAAATTGATCGTCACCGCCCAATCCCCCGACCTAGGTTTCATTCTATCGGAACTCATCAGGGAGGAGTGTG
>CABFOV010002111.1:8232-19978 GCA_902141375.1 Timema poppense | reverse complement strand
CACACTCCTCCCTGATGAGTTCCGATAGAATGAAACCTAGGTCGGGGGATTGGGCGGTGACGATCAATTTTCTTTAAGAGACATCCATCACCTCTTTGTCCATTGGCAGCAGTGTAAAGTGTGAACTGTGTTCTTCTTTTCATTGTAAAGGCCATATTGTGTTCGTCCCCCCTTTTATATGTTTCTATCCACCTTTCCTGTACCTTCTTCCAGGTTTAAATTGTGTGTAATTTCAGATTGGAACACTTTTTAGCTTTAACTCTACTGAATTGTATTTTCACCACCATTTATCATCACTTGTTTCCGGCCTGTGTCCGACACCAACTTCCTCTTTCCACCAATACCCCTTTTTATAGTTGGGTTGTATACACTATTTTACGAACCTGAATCTCCAATTTACCTTCAAATCTAGATTTCAGATTTTCAAAAAAATTATGAACATAATATAAAATACCAACGGTAAATAAATGTTAACATTCTTTCTTATAATCCATTCATTATAATATTCATACAATTCAGTTAAGTGTTAAATCACTGGTCTGGGGGCTTGTTGTTGAGTTCAATCTATAATTATAATTGGTTCAGAACCACCAATCAGCAGAATCAGAGCTAACAAACATATTTCAGTTGATTTTTTTTTTTTGTCTTGGATTTGAAATTTTATCAAATAAGGATTTGAATTGTTTGAAAATTAGGTGGCCCAATGGCTAAATAATTTTATAATAAAAGAAATTGATAAAACTAAAGAAAAAGGAAAAATAAACTACTAATATTAAAAGTGATAAAGAAAACTCACCTAGGGACAGAGGTAAAATGTGGGAAGAATCCAATGCACAAAGGTGACATCTTCCTTTCTTCTATCTTCTATAGTAGAAGTAGTCACACACATTTTAATACAAATATAATATTTCATTGTTGCCTTTATCAAACACAAAGAAGAGATTACAAATAACACAAACACTGGATACTCCATTTTGAATTTAAAGGAAAATTGTTAGAAAAACATTGTGCCAACTGTTTTGGGAGTAAAGATAAATTCTTTGGCTATGGTTAGTATTTATAGAAACCTATTAATAATAATAATAATAATAATAATAATAGATCAAAATAAATGATAATGATAAAAATGATATTTTTAAAATAATAATAATAATGATTTGAAAAATGATAATCTTGTAGAAATAAACTGTTCTGTTGAGGCCTGATGGTAATCCATTGGTGAGCCAGTTCCCACTGTCTCAACGAATGCTACCCGAAGGGTATGACCCTTTGGTAGTCGGTTTTTCTTCTCGAATTCTCTTGGGATCAGGAGGTTTGGGATGGACTAGAATATTGTGGAGATTGGGTGGCCATTTGAAAGTGACTCTTGGGGGTGAACTAAGAAGGTTTTGGGTCTAGGTGAAACTGGTTAGGAATTTGTAACCACTTTTAAGGATGGTGTTGATACGTTGTAGATCAGGATGGTATTGGGTTGTGAGAGGGATGTCCTCAACTTTTTTTGGAGGGTCATAGTCATCTCTGGAGAGCGCTCTGGAGATTTGGTTGTCTATTAAAGGCTTGGGTTAACCTCTGCTTTGGAAAACTCTGGAGAGTTGTATACAATATTCAGTTAAATCATCGGGTTCTGAACATATTCGTTTGGCTCGGGTGGCAGGACTGAATGGTAGAGACCTTTTCGTGTCTGAAGGATGGCTGCTATGGTAGTGGAGGTATTGTTGGTGATTGGTGGGTTTTATATGTACAGTGGTACGAATTTGGAGAGGATTATAAGATATATCCCTAGTTTTGATTTGAAAATATTGTGATTGGGAAATTTTTCAACCTTGAGATTTTGATTAATCCTCAAACACAAAAAAGTGGGTCATTCAATTCGGCTTGGCTTCTTATTGGCCTGTCTTTCTGTCCCTGGGGCCAAAGCCGAAACAGCATAGTTTTGTTCAAACTTCATATTTATTTATTTATTATTATATAGTCATAAGTCTCCACTTTTTTAATTTTACTTTAGTTATAAAACTAAATAAAGTTTACTGATGACTGATTTTTGATTTATTTTTATTTTTATTAGCTTTAATAATTTTGTTTGAAATCGGTATGTACGTATTATTTTACATAATAAATAATATTGTATGTTGAGTTTTTTTAAAATAAATAAATCAAGGGTAGTTTATATCTAAAAGATTGTAGGAAATTGGAGATTTTTCAAGAGAATTTAACGATTTAGTTCAAATTGGGTACCTGGGAATTGTTGTTCATAATACATAAGAAAATATTTTTAATTTTACAAAAATGATTTTTTTGAAAATGAGTGAAACAATTTGGTTTAAAACGTAAATATGAATAGGGTTTGTTATGGTTGGCAAGTTTATATGTTTATTTTTATGGGGGAAGCTTATTTAGGGGTGTTTTAACAAAACTTTGTTGTTCCCAAGCAGTGATAGGTTGTATGGTTGTGTTGTACAATTTATTTAGTTTGTCAGCTAATACAATATTTTGGCACAGCAAATAAATACCATTGTG
The DNA here is from genome assembly GCA_902141375.1 of Timema poppense. NCBI lineage: Eukaryota > Metazoa > Arthropoda > Insecta > Phasmatodea > Timematidae > Timema > Timema poppense. The sequence continues at coordinate 17,461 of CABFOV010002111.1, read as the reverse complement.
TGAAATTTTTAATTTTAATCTGATAAATCAAGATATTTTATTAAAACTTGTTATTAAGTTACTTCAGATTTTTTCCCGGTGAATTTTAATTTTAATTTACAAAACAGCTCAGAATGGCAGAAAATGAACATAAATTAAGTATTTTAGCCGTCAATGTTTTTATTGGCAAAGCTTTGAAGCTGGAATTTTTTTCAGAGTTTAATCGAAATTGATGTTTGTTTCAAAGCTTCATACATCCCTGGTGAGTGCTCTAGAGAACTAAGATACATATTTAACAACGTGTGGGGGGAGGAAGGGCATGTCGTTATTAAATGAGCAAGTCCGTTTATTATTTGCGACGTTGCAGGCCAAGAAAATAGCCGGCGGTGGCAGTCACTGCTTATGTTGATATTTTGGGGGGGCGGGGGCGTTAGAACCCTCTCTCAGCTACACGACTATAATGATTCTTAGATAGTATCCCTAAAATATATATCCCATTAATAATAGTATATGTTCATTTCTATTTAATGTCTTGAATGTCTTGAAGAGGTGTATATTATTTATAATTAGTGTATTAGTTGCATTTCAAGGTCAGAGGAGAGGTCATAAACCCCTTTGACTCGTCACTAACCCCCGTTTCCCCTCCTGTCTATGAAATGACGCTGCAATTATTGTTGTTGTTTTTAAAGTGATATCCCCAATGCACAGACAAGGTTACACCAGATTCGCAGCTTCAGGTTAAAATGGCTGCACTTGTTGAGAGAGCTTGAGTCCTTTGACACGGGGATCACTACGTGCAGTCCCAAGCGAGAACATTGTTATCAAACAGTTTTAAAAATAGTTCACCCTAAAGATTTTCTTACACTAGAGAACAGACAAAAAATTGCCTTCTAGTGTCAATAAACAGGCTTTCACAAAGCCAGGTTCAGGTAGCAGGCCCAACCTCCAAAGGCGCCTAGTCAGACTTTACGTACAATCGACTAGTTACTTGTCTGAAAAGATTTGTTCATTGAAAGGTGGTGAGGCGGGGGGAAATCGCTGGGACCAACACTATCGGCTCTCCGACTCTCGTAGCCTTTATAACAAATTGTTTTACTTGGAAGTGGTGTTATCACCGAGACGTGCCACTATCACTCGCCAGCGCCCAAGGACTCAACCCAACTCAAGGAGCGTAGCGGAAACCTTGTTTGACTACCGAATGTCTGTGCACTGGTGTTAAACACCCTCGTCGTGAAATGGTATTTATATGAATTTTTTTCCAAGTAAGATTTGTTGGTTGCTTATTACAATAGTTTACCAAAGTACAGTATTTTGGTTCTGTCTGATGAAATAAATATTTAATACAGTTGTGCAATGTATTCATCTTAATAAAATGTAGCGCTTGCGTTGTTAGCCGATTTAAGAAATATTTTAAGGCTGTCTTTAGACAGCTTCCAATCAACTGACTGGAAGAGTAAACATTTTTATTTTTTAAATGTTGAATTGTGTGGCCAATAGTAGAAAGTTACCCAGTTTTCAACGAGTTCATATTTTTAACAAAAAATTAATAATATTTTTTTAAACATGTTTTTGTTATTAAAACTCAAGTTTGTTTTAAGTAGCGGAATGTTATATTTTGTAACCTACATAACTACATAATATTATTAACTTATTAGAGTAGTGGTTTAGTGTTGTATTAATGAGACTTACATTAATTATTTATTCAACAAAATTTATTTGGAATGTCACTTGTATAACTTATTCCAATTTTAATTTTTTGTTTATCACAATTTTAAAATACAGAGAAAATCTTAAATAAGTCGAGATGTAGGGAATGTGAAAAAAAAATGTAGTGGTTTTTTGCAGTTTTTACAACAAAACATTTTGGTCAAAATAAATAAAATATTGCTCCAGTAGAAACATAGTTTAATTTTCTTCACCTGGTGATATCAACAGTTGTTTAATATTTGTCAAGGGTGTCCTGGAATTTACCGACAACTTTTTATCTTCATTGAATGTTTTTCATCCAATGCCGCCATGCTCATGACGGATACTCAACAATTGTTGATATCAACATGTGAAGGGAATCTAACTTTGTGTTTCTACTGGAAAAATATTCGATTTATTTTGAGCAAAAAAAAAAATCACGGGCCTTTTCTTGCGCCCCTACGTCCCCACCTTAAGAGAATTTCTTCACTAAGAGCCCTAAGTTATCCAATAGTTATCTATTTTTAGATAAATAGTTATATATTTCATCCCCACTAAAATACAGAGTATTTACGAATACTTTTTATATAGAATGCGTCCAAATATCTGAAAATATCATAAGTTTAGGGTGATAAGAAATAAATAAATTAAACTATAAAAAATACATATTTGCCAATAGTGTAATATGAAGAAGCATTTTATATTTAAAAAAAACCTTTAACAGACAATGTACCTGTGATCGATCAAAAGTGGTCAGTTTTGAACAACAATTTTTCTGATTTTATATAATCGTATTAGCTGACTTTTAATTAATGTACATCAGTATTTTATTCATTAGAGTTGGGTCAAATTCAAATCTCCAATTTATCTTTGAATCTTGAATCTGAATCTTGGAAAAAATTATTAATATAAAAGGAAATAGAAATATAATGGAATAATATAAAATAGAAATAATAACTAAATGTTAACATTCTTTCTTACACTCCATTCATTATAACATTCATACATTCGGCTAAGTGTACCGGTCTGGGGCCGGGTTGTTGAGATCATTCTATAATATTATAGTTGGTTCTGAATTACCAATAAGCAGTATTAATGCTATGAAACCAATTTAACTCGAACAAAATTAAAAAAAGATTTGAGTCTTTGATCTAAAATTTTCTTGAATCTCGAATACCCTTAAGGATTCAAGGATTCGAGGGCCCATCCTTGGTATTTATTCTTTACACAACAAACTGTCTATACACATTACCTTTCTACAGACAAATCAAATTTCACTTAATTCACTAAAATGCTTATAAGAAACTAACAATATTTCAAAGAACACAATAAAGTAATAAGAAATATACTTTTTTTTTTAATATGAACAATTTATTTATTTAATCTTTATAAAATACATTCTCTGTCGGTTGTTAAATATTAACAAGCTGTTTAAATCTTTCAATAGTGTTCAAATAAATTTCACTAACAAGATCACATAAATTGCTAAGATGACTGTGGCCTTGCTTACGTCACTCTGTACACATCAGTTATATTTTAATACGAAGACAGTCTCACGTATATATATTTTTAAATGAGTATATTAATGACGTTAATTGGACATTGGTGTGTGTTTTAAAGGTCTCTTTACTATTCAAAGTTCCAAAATGTGACCTGACTTTTAACAATTTAGTCTGTCTCCCATATAGCTCTGTGTATGTAATGTGCTGAATTGTGTATCGAGTCACGCCACAAGCTCGGTCAATAAGGCGCTAACTTATACTCTCGCTACATTGTCCGTAACCATTAATTTTACCGCCCATTGTTTTGATCTGTTTTGATATTTATAAAAGTTAATAGATCTGCTTTAAAGTGTGCATTCTCTAGCTCTTGTAACCTCCCGACAGTTTCGACTGTTTAAACTAAAATATTTTTATAATCGAAAGCTATAATTTTCAAGTGAATATTATAATTTGTTAAAACGTTTGTTCTTAAAGGTCCAACAAATGGTGAATGCACTTTAGATACTGGCTAGCATCAGCTGGCTCTTACTTAGTTCAAAAAAAAAGTTTTAACTAATTGAGGCATGCATGGTAAATAATAATATTTTAAGCCAATGAATTATCGTTCAATGATATATTTAGTCAGAAAACTGGGTGCTTACTAAGATGTTCACCATACATGATCACTTTATCGCTAATTTATCACTGTAACTCTAAGCTTTAACTCAATGTATCATAACCAGAGGGAAGAGGTAACATTGCTTATTTGATTGGTCAAAAACAAGAATCTTAAAATATTTTAATCAACATCATATCTGTCTCACCAAGTTTGTAGGTTGCCAATCAAATTGTAGATGCACTAACCCGTAACGTTCAATCAAGTTGGTCTCATAGTCAATTCACATTATCTTAAATCTTCCTTTTGTACCTAATTATTACTTGAAAGCTTAGAGACTATCTACTTTTCAAACTAACTAAACTAATTTTGTATATAAATTAAATGTACATAATATATTATATTAAATAATTATTTAATAAATAACGTGTTAGAAAGTACTTATGTATAAATTACCAGTTGTAACATTTTAAATAACTGTTCACAGATTGTACATATGGGAGTACTTTGTCTTGTAAAGTGTATAGTAATATTTTATTAGCGTATTGTAAACAAAAATATTGGAACTAGTTTTCACCAGGTTTTAAAGAAAACTCAACATTTATTAAAGATGCAAAGCTTTACATGTAAAGGATTGTATTACGGTTAACTCAATTGTACTCATATGCATATACAGTTGGAGGGGGGATCATTTTTTTAATAATTATCACAAATTAGAAATAATTGAATATAATTTTGAGAGAAGTACAACAAATGATCTGAAGACCTTAGTAATTTTGTCGCATCCATTACTGTTTCCATTCTGTGGTCCAGGTCAGTTTTTTTTCTATCCAAACCATATATTTTTCCATTACCGGCTGTCTAAGCCTGTCGTAGCTTCATTTGCCTTATAATCTAACTTAAGACTAGGACAGGCACAACATCCAGTCCCTGGCCGTTAATTTATCAACATGAGAGGGTAAACCCACATTTCACCAATGATCAATTTTCAGGCATGCCAGGAATAGAACCCTGGACCCTTAACTCAGTAGACAGACACACTACCGACTGACCTAAGGTGTCAGATCCCAATCATCTGTGTGTAACTACAAAATTTGATTAGAGATTATGTTATTGTTTTTTAGATATTTTTTGTTTTGTCACTGTTGCACAACTTTGTAATATCTCATTATAATAGTATAGTGTTGTATAGTAAGTTATCTACTATATTTTTAAACTGTAATTTCTGATAATTATATAAGCTAAACTGTCCCATGATGGGATTATTGATTAGATTAACAAAGATTCATCAACTTAAGCAAATGAGTGGGCTAGTTTGCTAATCTTATATTTGTAGAGTTATTTGAGACAAAACTGCTATCAAAAGCCGTAGCTTAGCACTGATGATAGTTTTGCTAGTTGACTATGCTATTATTTCAGTTCGCGCAAGTTATTATGTGATTTTTAATTTCCATTGGTAAACATGCAAATAACTCGGGTGATCTAAAGAAAATTGGTTGTCTCGGCAAAGAATGTTTTCTGTGATTTCATTTAAACTAAACTACTTGCGTCTCCACCTCCATTGATTCTCTTTCTCATAAATTCCGCTTCCACTACACCTGTACTTCACAAAACATTTAAAAACCACGACCACCCGCTTCGGTGGCTGCATGGTGTAAGGCGCTACTCTCACAGTAGACCAGACTGCCAACGACTGGGAGATCAAGGTTTGAATCTCGATCAGGTGTATACTAAGGGTGGTTTTTCCCGAATGGCTTTCCACTTCCCATCCAAGAAAATGCTGGTACACTTCATTTAAATATAACCTTACAAGTCCCTAAACCTTTAGCGTAAATAAGCGTATAACCCGAACGAGACGTTAGAGGTGGTACTAAAAAAAACACTCAATTTTTAGATAGGCAAATTTCAACTCCCTCCTAGTTTTAATAGGCACGAAAGGGAAGAGTGGGGTATTTCTCTCTCACTCTCTCTTGTTGCTTCGATGTTCACATTTCAAAAACTTTGGGCGCCCCACAGTTTGGGAATCACAGTACTACACTGATTGACATCACACTAGTTGTAAACTTTTGTCCAATATGATGCGTTGTAATCAATACTTCACAATAATATGTTTCGTACAAGCTACAATCATTTGGATCCTCCTGCCATACATATGAATGTGTATTTAATGTTTAGTTTGAGAGTACATTAGAGTCTCAGAAACTTGATATGCGCACGAGTACACAGTTGTTGGTGCCAATGTCATTCAACTGTTAGTTTGTTGAAACACAAGTTTCCTCAAAACAGGACCGACTTGTAGAAAGTCTGTACGTACAAGTAAGTTTAAGTGTTTATATTTTTTATGTGAGTTAGTTATGTAATATACTACATAGTATGTATTGTATTTATTACAATATGTAAATATGTATAAATTGGCACTGATTAGATAATATAACACGGTTTAGGGTGTCCAGTTTTATAATGTTGAGTTATACTGTATTTAGAAACTGGGCGAGTAAGTTTAACGCTTTATTTATTTTATGCAAGTCCGTTAGTAAAACTCGACATTTCAATAACCCGACACCATCTCAGTCCACGTTATGTCGGGTTTCCGAGACTTTACTGTATTAAGTCTGCTATAAATTTTTTTCATTTATGAATAATTTTAAAAGTAACTTAAGAATCATAATATACATGATTATGTTTCGAAATATTAACTTAAATTATTAAATTTTAATCATACATAATCTATTATTACTACTATCTTTTATTAATATAATTTGAAATGTTACAAGTTAATGATTTTTTGTTTGTTTTGTTTTTCACAAAAATGTTTTAATAAAAACTCGGTTATAAATGTAAGCTGAAGTCTTCGATATGGCACCTCATATTAATAAGATTTAATTGATGAAAATTGTTTGTGGGAAATTTTTATACAGTTAAAAGTAGTTAAGAGTACCGTGGCAAACTGATTGGTTGGTTAGCAGCTAAGCTTTGTAAAAATTGTAGGTCAACTGTAAAATGTCACAAGTAATAGAATACCAATTTAGCTTCACCAAAACGTGTAGATATACTTCCCGAGATGCTATATATATATATATGCTCAAAAATTATATCTGTTTATTTACTTGCTTAGTTTTCATAACAAATGAATATATTATCTTGCTGATAGCACAAACAATGTTATATAGAACCAACAAAAATGTGTTTTCCAACTCAATATATTTATTTTTTTAAATCTTGTTTAAATATCTTGCACTAAAATTAAATTTAGAATCCACAACATAGACATCGGCTAGCCTGTTTCTATTTCTTCATAGTTAGGTTATTTTTGCCAGCACTAACACTCACTCATTTGTAGTTAACTTGGTTAATTGATCTATTATAAAAAAAATATATGTCACATTTATAATGAAAACCAACATTTTGCAAATATTATGGCCAGTAAGTGTTTTCTATTCCATGAATTTCTTGAAAAAGTATATTTAAGAGAACATTGTCAATTTATAGAAAGTAAATGTTCATGTCTATTCATCTACAAATAGCATCCATTAACACAAACATTTCAATACTAGACTATAATAAAGAAAGTGTATTTTAACATTTAATCGCCAAAGAAAAGTTTGTATAGAATGCACCCTTTCACACAAAACTCACAGCGCTACGTCTTAATTCACTGCTGAGGGAAAACATAGTTTTTTATGATTGTTGAATGTAATGTATATAAGTTTAAAAAAAGAAAAAAAAAACTAGTAGTAGAAAAATGTGCAAATATTATTTAGAGTTTTCTGAACTTTAAATTTAATTCTACATACTCCAACCTTTCAAGAGTTAATATTAAGATAAACTTATTTTTGACATTGAGTAATAATAATGGTTTGTATTAAAATTATCATATTAATTTTAAAAATAGTGGTATCGTATCACAAGGCATTTTTTTTAAAACAATTAAACTATTGTGACATGTGGTTGAATTCTAGCAGAGCTTGATGGTTTGAGTTTGAGAGAGTTATAGGACGACAGTTTCACGCTATTTGTTTACCATATTGTGTTTGGTGAGGAATGAACAACTATCTACTTTTCTCTCTACTTTTTAGGATCATCATCACCATCAATGAACTATTTCCAGCCTGTGGCCGGGTCTTTTTTAGTAAAGTGCCTCCATATCCCTCTGTCCTTCCACCATTCTTCTCCTCTCACTTGCCCACTTGCTGCTATCTGTTCCTCCCATCTCTTCCTTGTTCTGCCAAGCAGTCTCTTCTCTACATACTTCCTATCCATTAATCTTCTTGGCATCCTCTTTTTCCACCCTCATCACGTGTCCATACCATCTCATCCTAACTTACTCCACTATCCCATGCACCCCAACTCTAGACTTTACATCTTCATTCCTAATCCTTTCTCTTTTATCCGAAGTCCAGGTTCCCGCTGTATACGTTACTGATGGTATGAAGTATACTCTGTATTACACCTGCTTACACTTCAGGGGAGCTTCTCTGTTCCACAGTAGGTCTCTTACACACTTGTAGGAAACCTCTGTCCTCATATATAATATTATCTGCTGCCCCATTTTGCCTCATCTGCAAACACCGTTTTCATTTTCTCCTCACCCGGTATCCATGCTACACCGTTCATTATCATTTCCGTCACCGATACAAATAGTAATGGTGAGAGGGCACTTCCCTGCCCGACTCCATTTTTTGATTGGAACTTTGTAATTTTTTGGACGTGGTTTGTTAAATGATCAGTTTTGGTCAGGGGGGAGGGGGAAGAGTATAAATAACCCAACAAGGAGGGTAGTGTGAAGTCATCTGGTTATTAGAATGTCATGGTTAGCGACTGATAAAACTGGTTGTTGACAGGAGACATCTTCCTGTGAGGCTGTTTAAACTCAAATTACTCGGGGGGATAAAGAATATTATCACGTACACCTGGACGCAAAACTCTACTGTGTACTTAGCCCAAATTGTGGCAGTCTTTTAACTTCACAGCATACTCTACGATCCTGCCTGGTAAACTGTGTCGATGTGGAACCATGCAAGGTAAGTTTGTTACCTTTCAGGCTGAATTAAAGGTACATCATGAGAATCATCTACTAGATTTGGGTCTAATTTACCCTCGAATGCGAATCTTGGAAAAAATAAGAGAATATGAAATACAAATAGTAACTAAATGTTAACATTCTTTCTTATACTCAATTAACTATAACATTCATACATTCAAGTGTTAAATTTCTGGTATGGGGCTTGGTTGTTAAGTTCATCCTATAATTACAATAAGCAGTCATATATCTCGAGTATCCTTAGGGATCCGAAGACCTATCCTTGCTTTATTGACATATTTGAGATTAATCCACGCTTGTAGGTAAATTTGGCAGCTTCCTCGAGGAGCTGATCAGTTTTTGTCTTTTGTCAGCTTTCCATACATTCTAATACCAGTACTCAAGTGAGCCAGGTTATTATCCAACCAAAAGACTGTGGAACTAAAT
>CABFOV010002110.1:44483-85436 GCA_902141375.1 Timema poppense | reverse complement strand
TTCCAGAACGATATAGAAACGCCTGGACGCTACGCGTGGCCGGATGCGGAACTCTTCTTTCTTTTTTCTTCGGCTGGCTGGACACGTGTTCGAGCTTCACTGTGGGCTGGCTCGGGTGTGGCGTTCAGTCAATTAGTCGTATCTTGCGAGAGCGGAGGCCGGTGATCGAGCTTGTTCCGTGTGTTGACCTTCCGAGAGCGGGTTCCCCGTGTTGGTGAGTGTTATTACGTGTAACTTGTTACATTTGTGTTATGTCTTTAAGCTTGTAATAGTACATTACCGATACCGGTAGTTTTTATACAGTATTAGCGAAGACTGGCAGGGTTTTTTTTACCTAAAATAAAGTGGCAGCTGACAAAAATATTTGCTGGTGAGTCAGGCCCAACTTCAGCAGTTGTGTACCATTGGAACAGTGGAAGAGATAGGTACCAAGCCCAAGTATTAATATTTTAGTATAGGCCTACTAGTTAGATGATACAAAAGTTTGTGTAAATGATAGGATTTTTTTAATGAGCAGTGGGGGTAAGAGACTTCTTGTCCCTCCCCCCACCTCCCTGGTTTGTGTGATTTATTCGTGCTGGACTTCACTTGTGCACCAGCTCAAGAGAGACAAAAACTGTGACTCGAATATAGATTTGTCAATGATTAATCTACCTCCCCGTTTCCAGAAGTTTGAGATTCCGACTCGGGCACAAATGGTTTGGGCCTAAATGTATGTAGAACTAAACCATGACACTAAGAAAATAATCAGTATAAACCTGAGTCTGGGCATCACAAACTATATTTGTGAAGTGAGATTTTTATTTTTAAATTGCTGTGTTAAATTCTGAGGAGTTGCAGACCCTTGTTTGAATACACGTGAACTCCTGTATAAATATGAGTTTAACATTAAAAAGATAAAATTAAAAGGGGGTTTTCTATCCAAAATTATAAGGTTTATGTAGACCTAGCATATAATGCAGTTATTTAGAATTGGTCATAAGAGGTCAAATATAAATCTGTGGCATTATTTAATAATCATAATAATAATAAATAATATTAACTTACAATTCCTGTATAACCCAAATTTTGATGTTTTGGACATAAGAACGTATGTGTTTTTAGCAGTGTCTTATTACCCACTTGGCTTATACACTTATGTACCAATTATGCTAGTGGTTTTAGGGATTTTAAAGGTTATATTTAGAGTAAGTGTACCTGCACTTGCGTGGAGGGAGAGTGGTAAAAGAGTTTGGAAAAACCTCCTTCATTATACCTGACCAAGATTCAAACCTCAAGCTCCCCGTCATCAGCAGTCTAGTCTGCTGCGAGAGTAGCACGTTAGACTACGTCCACCGGAGCGGGTAACATATCGTCACCTGAGAATGCAAGTGTTTTATGTCCAATTTTTCACTTTTGTGTAAAAGGCATCGAATTTTGTCCTTGTGTATAAAACCAATGTTACTAGATGATAAATCGAATTTGTATCTTCTTAAGTAATTATATAGTCGTTTCAATTTCACTGCATGTGAGTAATATGTACTTTAGATTGATGTAAAAATCAAATATCTCAAATTTAACCATTTTGGAGATAGAACATTTTCATTCTCGGGTGACGATATGGTGTTAATTATATACTTGTATATTATATTTTTATGTATTTCCCTTTTTTTGAATCAAATGTCTTTAACGTTGTCTGGTAGTGTTATTTTTGTGAAAATATATTTTTCAAAAATAAATTATTTGCATACTAGATCCCTTTGTTTTCAATCCCTAACTATTAGAAGGTAGCCATACCCCATATTATATGATAGGAATGTAGTTAAGTGATATAGCAGAAGGTGTTTTTTTTTTTGCAAACAACAACAAATGTCAACCCGTTCGAAAATAATTTTAATTTGATTAGTAGGTTAATAGGCATATCTTTTCTTGTGTGGAGAAAGAGTAGGAAACCATTTAAGAAAACCAAGAAAGTGTTTTTTTAAATTAGCCATTTTGTAGCTATTGTTTCAATACATTTCTGTATAGTAAAGTTACCTACTAATTGAGTTTGTGTAAGAAGGTTAAATAAAGCTTGTGTGTGAGAGTTTTATATTAATATCAATTCACTAAAACAGTGGTTCTTAACTTCTTAAATATCTTGAAATATTTTCGCTGCCCCCTAGTTCTTACCAACATATTATTCATTAAGATTTATTCTAAAATAGTGGATTTATTTACTGATTGTAATAACATAAAAAAACAGAAATTAACTAATGCTATTCGTATGGAGGAGTCGATTCGGAGTTGATTTTGCTGCTTCGGTTTAATGTTAATCATTGTGAAAATCCCTTATCATATAAATAAATAGAAACAAAGGGAGGCAAATTTTAAATGGCAATAGTAAACAGATGAGGATTATATGTACTATTTATCTGTGATTTCTATTATATGTGCTTACCCTCCCCTCCATTACCCCAGAAAATTGAGATTCTACTGTACTTATAGGCCTATGCTTATAATCATCTAATTCTGTCTTTCAAAACATAAAATTTAAGATAATTGAAGTCAGTAATAAGCAAATAACATTTAAAATAAATTTTCTGAGGCCCCCAAAAAATCTTTCGCGTCCTTTTGGTTAAGAATCGCTGCATCAAATTGTCTACAATCTGCGTTGAGTAAAGAGAATAAGGAAATAGTATCCTATATGCAATATATGAGTCTGCTTGGGGAAAAGCAAAATGTTCAAGACTTGTTGCTATCTAGACTTTTGTCACAATACTATGTGAAATAGGAGAGTTGAGCAAATATTTTCTAAATTATGAATTAAATAGTACCGTAACGTACCTATTCATATAATCTAAATGGCTGAAGTTTTTTGTATATAGTACTAACTATATAACGGTGTTTAGTAAAAATAATATAAATATTTTTTACTTTTTTTTAAGAAAGCATACCATAACGAGCTTGACCCAGTAATTTAATGATTATTTTCTAAGATGATTAAAGTGCTTATCATATTCAGGGCATCTTGATTACAACTTCTTACCAGAATATTCACCCATGACAGCCTCTGCATGAAAATAATTAGGGGTAGTCTCAATATATTAACCCATCCCTCCCCCTTGAACCTCGCATGTTCATTCTTATTGAAATTTAATAATAGCTTTTGAAGGTTAGGTCAGCTAGGTTGAGTCAGTTTTTTATTATTAACACATAAAGTAATATTTTTAATCAAATTACATATAATGATTAAATAAAATTAATGTTTTAGTGTATTGTTTTTTAAGTTAGCCTACTGTAGCCATTCTGTAGCTATTATTTTGGGTACTGTATAATTTATCTGTCCCAATCTCAAACTTTTCTTTCCTAAAAATTGCCATTAGCTGAACATTTTTTCAAACAAAAAAACACATAGAATTGATATGAACATAAAAACAAAACTTTGAGATTAAACACATCATCCGGTGACGTAATTGCTGTAATAAACTAGTTTTTATACCTATTCATTATTATGACACTTTCCCAACCCAGCTTAATATAACCTTTTCCGTGTTAGTAAATTAAATTTATAATTATATGCCTGGATAAAATTAACAACTTAATTAATAAATAAGCCTGGGTGGTACACATCAAAAATTGATATCTTTTTAGTGCACAGTATCACAGGTGTAACGCAAAAAATTACAAGAAAGTTACTCTCAAATTATTTACATTTTGAAAGTTATTTGAGTGATCTGTTGACAAGTTTTTTAAGATATAATATTGTTTACAAAATTGTTAAAAATGTATAGGCTAAATCATGGTGGTATTCAATTTTACATACTTTTGTGTGTGTAATTAAGTGAATAAAATATCTATACATTTTACAATAACAATGAAAAAGAGCCTAAAAGTAAACAGAAAGCGTATTATCGCAATTACTTAAATAAGTTATTTAGTTGTGTCTCGTTGATAGTTGAGTAGGTAAGAGGGTTGAATTATTACATCTCGCCTGCTTTCAAGGAATGTAAAACTCCGAAAATACAAGACAATCATTTTACCAGTTGTTCTCTATGGCTGTGAATCGTGGTCTCTCTCCCTTACATGACAAAAACAAATTTAGGGTATTCGAAAACAAGGTGATTAGGAAAGTATTTGGTCAAAAAAGAGAATAAAATACTGGGGAGTGGAAGAGGTTACAAAATAATGAGTTACATACCCTGTATTCTAGACGCAGATGGGAAGGTAACTTTAGAAAGGACCTGTGTAATGAGGTGAACTTATTATAACTAGGATAGGTGGAATAATTTTGTAAGTATGGCAATGAACTTTTGAGTTCCCAACGCCATAGAATAAGTATGTCCAAAGTGAGAGTTTGATTTATGTAAAATCACTAAAAGATCTAAACTCTGTGTTTGATAAAGATAATAAAGAAATAATATCCCATTATATTGATACCAGTATATTTTTGTGGGTGGAAATTTATACTTCCTCAGAGGTTTAAGCGTTTCAGATTATCAAGAATATGGTGGAATAATAATGAGCAAATTGGGTGATTAGTGCGCAAATATTTTCTAAATGAATTTAATAACTTTTTAGTAGTCTACACCTATAGAATGGCAAAAAAAATTCCTTTTTAAAAGAAATTGAAGGGAGTTCTTGACCCCAAAATGCTTATTAGCGTGCACTTTACTATATCTGAAGCGATTTAATAGTTTAGCTGTGGGGGTTCTCATTTATACAACAATATTAATTTTGTTATATAATTGGAAATTCACTATTGTTGTTGTGTGGATAATGCCGGGATTACAATCAACTTAATGTAAACCTAAAGTTAACTTAACGTAACTTAACGTAAAGAATCTACTCGTGTGTTTAAATGGAAGTGACCACGATGCAGTTAACTTAACGTTGACTTGCAGTTAACTTAGCATAAGAGATGTCCTGGGAGGTCTTTTACTTTAAGTGAACGTTACTTAAAGGGTACCACGTGATCTAGCCAGCCAATCATTATGAGAGTGATGTCAACAGGACTATTTAGTAATTAATTTATCGGTCTTATGCATAAGTTCTAGTGATTTGACAATGAAACAAAATAATTAAACTAAAATATGAAAGCTAGATTTATCAAAAAAGTTTTTAGTCATATATATTTATTATAGCATTTGAAAAGTGTAAACATTCTCAGATCATCACTGTACAAGTAGTACAAATCACAGATCATACTCGATAATGAAGATGTTTGGCTCGAGTTGTTACGTTAAGTTATGTGAATTGTGATCAAACATTTGTTTTCTTAAGTTAAGTTAACTTTAAGTGAATGTTAATTTAAAGTTAAGTTGATCGTGATCCCGGCATAAGTGAACATTAGGATGATTGTGATCCTGGCATAAGTGAACGTTAAGATGATCGTGATCTCGGCATAAATATGATACAAAATATTTAATTTACTATAATGACAAAATGTGTAAGGATATCCAACCTCTTTGAGTACTAAACCCGCTTTTTATATATGTCATGTTTAAAGTAGCTAGCTTACAGCTGTTATTGGATTGAATAACATATTATTAATAGCCAACTTACCTCCTTGACCTTGTCTCTCCTTTCTCTGGTAATTGGATCAGAATCCTCCCCTCCCATAATAACAGGATTGTGATCACTGGGGGCTGGAGGGACGGTAATAAGCATAGCCTTTCTCTGGGGCAAAACTTGCTCCAATCCTACACCTTTGAAATGAGGAAAATCTGTTTTATGTTCACTGATATTCGGTAAGGAAGGGTTAGGGCCAATAATGTCAGGTCTTTCTAATACTTTGTGGTTTCTCATTTTATCCATCTCCACATCTTCTTCAATTTTAGCTAACAACTTGGCCTTATCCTCTATTTTATGATGGTCAGGCTGGTATAAATTGTCATGCCTAATTAATTTTACACCACCAGGAATTTCACTAATATCTTCTGCGTGAGGCGGTGCAGGTATGAGTAATTCTGGACCTGCTTTTTGCATGTGTTTGTACACATTATACACACTATTTACAGTGTTTGAACCACTTCGGAATTCAGGTAAAAAGAAAAAAGCACCAAAACACACAACACCAAATGTCAAGAACACTAAAAGGATTAAATATTTTTCTCTTGGTCTAAACGATCTTCGCGAAAACGAGGGCACGGGGACACCATTTACAAATCGTTGATACGTCGGTAAAATACCGGTCGAAACCATTTTTGTAAGTTTTCCGCACAAATACAATTAATATACATCCTAACAAACGAACGCCATTTGCGAAACTACGCTAGCAACTTGTCTAAAAACTAGGTGAAATGCTCCGCGTGACAGAAGAACCGGTCACAATAATAAGAACGGTAGTGGTGCGCACTGCGCATGTCCTTAACTAAACAGGATTAACCAGGAAAATATCGGAACAAAAGAAACAAATGAGATTAAAGGAAATCAACAGACTAGGCAGAGTTTGCAGTCCGCGAAATTTTGGAAGTGCGCCCCAACATTTCCTAAGAAAATAATAATAATAATAGTAATAATAATAATGGAATAAAAGCAATGGTAGCAATAAAGTACGCATAGAATCAAAACATAAAATACACAAACGAACATAATGGTACATAAACAGCATATATCAGCATACAAAAACTATATTAATTTGTTCTGTTTAAAGGAACGTTTAAATTGTCTTTACTCATGGGCACCCAAAAAAAAAATTTCACATGGTAGAAGGGGGTGGATAAAATTTTCCTCCATACACACACGCATGGACACACGTAAAAACTTGCGGGCATTGGTATTATAATTTCACTGTAAAGATACCAACTAAAAATCCGGAAATTTCAAAAAGCGTGGTTTTTGCTTCATCTTGAAAGAAATTAGTAAACTTATAAAAGTAAAATTTGACACATTTAAAATTTAAAAAAAATTAATTCCATTAATAACTCTATACATAATCTATTATGAAAGATATGACCCTAAACATGGGAATTTGGTTACATTATTTAATAATCCCATTATTTTATTCATTAGGTACTATAAGATTATACAATGATCTTACTTTTTTTTTATGAAGGAAGCCTTAAGAAGAAATTGTTATTATTTTGGTAAAGTAGAATTTTTTTTTAAGGATTTAATTTATTAAAACCTTTTAATTTGAATTTGAGCATGAATGGAATGTCAGAATAAATGTTAATGCTATTGAAAAAGCTTGGAACAATAAATGAGGCTGTGGTTGAGTGCGCGAAAGTTGTGTTTGGCTCTGCGGTGGTGGGAAACTTAAAAAGAGATGCATGGTGGAATGAACAAGTAAAAGAAACTGTGAGAGAAACGAAAGAAGCATTCAAAGTAATGATTGCTGTGAAGAGTGTAACAGAACACAAGAGGTTGTGGACCATATAAAAAGAGAAAAAGATTAATGTAAGGAAAGTAGTAAAGGAGAGTAAAGAGAAAATGAGATTTAAAAAAGGAGAAAGAACGCAAAGTGATTTTGAAGGTAATAAGAAGCTGTTCTGGGAGCGGGGAGGAAGAGAACGAAATAATGAGTTCAAGGAAAGACCTATGGCATTTACAGTAGCCCCATGGCTTCTTTGGTGCTGACTGACAGCTCACAGCTGACTTCTGACAGTTAAAATTTAGGTATATACCTAAATTTTTACTGTCAGAAGTGACAGTTGCTAAACACATGTTTTTGCAGATCATCTGGTTTGGTGTAGGTGATACGTAATTTGGTCTGGTAACTTTTTTAAAGCTGTCAGCTGTGAGCTGTGAACTGTCAATCAGCACCAAAGAAGCCATGGAGCTACTGTAGAATGAACGTGGTGAGATGATTTGGGACAAAAACGGTATAAGAGAGCGACGGAGAAAGTATTTTGAGCAATTGTATGGCGAAAATGTAGAGAAAGCAGAAAATAGCGAAAATGTTATAAGGAGTGAAATAATTAACGAGGCTTGGGTGTTTAAAGCTATGAAAATATTTTAGAATGGCAAAGTAGCGGGCGTCGATGGGATCACAAGTGAAATTCTTAAGTGTAGGGCACGGCATTATTATTATTACTATTATTATTATATTAGTTATATTCATAGTAATTTAGTAAGTAGAGTTATAATAATAATTATTCAAAGAAACGCCTAATAAAAGCAGTATACAAAAGGATCAAATTTAAAAATGAAAAGATAATAAGATGAAATAAGAGGTAAAAGTTAAAAAGACAACATGGAAATTAATTCACCAAAAACATATTGAGTGTTTAAGACAAGACCCTTTAAACCAATTAAACAAAATATAGATAATAAAGAGTCTGAATATAATATATGGATACATCAATATATAAGAGAATATGGATTGAACGACAGAATAATAGTAAAACTATCAATAATAAAAACTTTTAACAAACCTATTAAAGAGTGTGAAATAGAGTAGAAAATAAGAAAAAATTAAATGGGGTAAAATACAGGAAACATTAAAAATTAAGACAAGAATACAATACAATTGAAAAATCACATACTATAAGGTTACAGGTTAAAAGATTAAAACATTATATAAAGAAAGATATATTAAGTATATTAATGAATTAAAAATAATTAACAGTTTAAAGTAATAATGTTGATAAATTAACTTTTGTCTTAAGAAGAGTTAAAACTGTAATAATGAAAGTGAACAGGGAATATTATGGCAGAAAATTAATTTAATAGAGGTAAGAGAAGTCAATTATAAGAGTAGAACTTGGAAGAAAGAAACGAAATTAGGTAGAATAGTGAAATAAATGTTAAATAAAAAATCGTTGAATATATAAACGTTCCTTAGATGATATTTAGTTCCACTCCTTAAGCCCTGAACGCCAAAAGGCAGGTTGATTTGACTACATGTTTCAACGTACAAACGTCATCTTCAGGTCTCTAAATTAGGATTGGATGTTATCCCTGTCGGTGTAACACCTTTGGAGTGACAAATTGACTTGACTACATGTTTCAACGTACAAACGTCATCTTCAGGTCTCTAAATTAGGATGGGATGTTATCCCTGTCTGTGTAACACCTTTGGAGTGACAGGGATAACATCCAACTGCTTGCAGTGAGATCGTCTCAAGCTTCTTCATGCTGGTGATCAATACTGCCTCGGTTTTGTGCTCTGCCAGCTTCAGGCCAACCGACTCCATCCACCGGTGAATCCTCGTGAATGTGACTCCGAAGAGGTTACTGATGTCCTCCAGATGTTTTCCTACAATGACAAGAGCGACGTCATCAGCAAAGGCCACGGGTGTCACTGCTCTTGGTAGCACGAGCTTCAGGAGTCCATCATACATGATGTTCCACAAGAGAGGCCCAAGAACCGAGCCCTGAGGTACTCCTCCAGTTACCCGATACTCTTGTAGACCGTACTCCGTGTCGTACTTGAGGATCATGTCGGTGAAGTAGCTAGCTCCCATCTTCTGCAGGTATGCTGGAACATCCATATCCGCTAGCGCCCTCATGGTGCAGTCCCACCTGGCTGCATTGAAGGCGTTCTTGATATCGAGCGTCCCTACTAGACAGTAACGTTTCTCACCGTTCTTCCACCTGTTACCGGAGATCACATACCTTGCAAGTTTCACCACCAGGTCAATAGCGTCGAGCGTGGAGCGCCATTTGCGGAAACCATACTGCCTATCTGATAGCTTTTTCTCAGTTACTTTATCGATTCTCCAGTGGGTTATTCGTTCCAGGTCTTTACCAGCTGTATCAAGCATGCAGAGTGGACGGTAGGATGAGGGTTCATCCGGTGGTTTCTTCACCTTGGTGAGGATGCACCAGTCTCTGCTGCTTTCACTTTTGAGGGAAGGTGCCCTCCTGGAGACATGTGTTGTACATGTCCAGGAACATTCCTGGTACTGCGTTAATGGCTGCCTTGAACGCGACGTTGGGGATACCGTCCAGCCCTGGGGCCTTCGTGTTTCCCACTTTCGCGCACCCTCTCTTCAGCTCTTCGGCTGTCACCAGCGGGATCGTATCCTCCTTATCCTGCTTGATATGGTGGTCGCATTCGGGCTGCTGCGGAAAAAGCGCTGAGACGATCTTACTAAGTAAGTTTGGGCACGGTGGTGGGGGCATCGGCTGGCTCTTCAGGCGAATCATGACCACCTTGTATGGCCTCCCCCATGGATCACCTTCTACCTCTACCAGTAGTTCATCCCAGCACTGTCTCTTAATGCCCTTGATGGCTTTGGCAAGCCACCGCCGTGCCGCCTTGTGCTCCACCTCCAGCTGATCGTAATTCGGTTTCTCTCGACCACGCTGAGATAGTCCCCTTGTGCGAATACACGCCTGGTGGAGCGAATCAACAGTGTAGTTCCACTAATACATCGAGAGATGCTGGTTAGTGGAGCGCTTTCAAGGTATCGTGGGATCGCAGCCCTCGGTGACCCGCCTCATAACCTCCTCTACTCTTTGCGTGGTGCTACCTCTCCGATTGGTCCATCATCGAGTGCTGCGCGAAACAGGTTCGGGTCAAACATGCTGGTCTTCCAACCGAGTGAGTTTTTCTTCTTTGGTGCCGGTCCGGAACTTTCCTGATCGACCGGCACCTCCCAGGAGATCAGCCGATGACCGCTATAGTTATAGACATCAGTCACCTTCCACGAGCTGTTACTTCTTCCCAGACTGCTGATGACGAACGTAAGGTCCACAATAGAGCTCCTTTCTCCTCTCATTAAAGTCGGTACACTACCGCTATTCATTAAGATGACTTCCAGACAGGACATTGCCTCAAGTAGCACTCGACCTTTTGGGTTTGTCTCCTTACTCCCCCAATCAACTGCCCAAGCGTTAAAGTCTCCCGCGGTTGCCATGGAGAAGTGCTCTTTCGCACCTTCGACCAGCCTGTCAAGGAAGTCGGTAAATTCGCCGAGAGCTAGGCTAGGTAGAGCATATCAGCTGTAGAAATGGATATTCCGCAGCTTAGCTCTGACAAAGCCCTTCTCTGTGCTGTTGACAACGTCCTGGAAAGAAAATTCACCACAGGACCAAATTACAGCTTTTCTGGTAGAGCCAGACACCCAGGGTTGAGTGCTGAGTTGCCTATATGGTTCCGAAATGACCAAAAGATCTGGCTTCAGCACCCGCATAATCTGCATGAGCAGGTCCTGTGCCGCCTCGAAATGATTGAGGTTGTGCTGAAGTACTCTCATCGACGATTAGCGGTTAGCGCCTGAATTGCCTCCTTAAAGACTGCGCACCTGCTGCTACCAGCTACGTGGTCACAGTTCCCCTCCTTCCCTTTTTCCGTGCACAGGATACAGCACGCATCCTTTGTGCACTTGGCAACTTTGTGGCCGTTCTCACGACATTCAATGCAGTACCTGGATCTGTTGACCTCACTCATGCATCTGGAGGCGAGGTGTCCAAAGTGCCAACCCTTGAAGCACTTTATGGGTCTTCTCACCTCTTTTATGAGGCATCGCACCCATCCAATGCGAATCTTTCCCTCCTCGCCGATGATCCTCCGAGCGATTTCAGCTGGAAGCCTAACGGCTGATATCTGGGTTTCCTCATACGCTCTTCGAAGCGATTTAACTGCTTCTGCTGTTATCTCACAGCTCTCACCTGCCACTTTTTGGAGCACATCTGCAACTTCCCTCTTTGTGGCAGTCTACTCGATGTCCCTGATCTCAAGGTCAACTTCCTGCATCTTGCGTAAGACCTCCGCATCTTCTTTGAGAGCGTCTGCCATCAGCCTCCACAGTTCGTCGGTCCTGACACCACTCTTTTTGTTGAGGACAATCAGAAGCTGACCAGTGTTTGTCCTGTGAATCTGCTGGATGCTATCTCCGATCTTTTCCTCTGAGGCATCTTGCTTGACTTTCTGGAGAGTGTCAGCATAGGATTTGACTTCATTACCTCGGATCACCAGTGCGCTAGATAATACTATCAACGATGTCCGCTGCTTCTCGAGTTGCTTCTTTCTGACTTTTTTCGCACTTCCTTCCAGCCAGGAGCTTGGTCTTCCACAAGTTCGTTTATGTGCTGAGACTCCGTTGAGTCATCGCGCTGTTTTTTTGTTGTTTTTTTTGCCTTCTTTGTTTCCGCCAAGACCGGGGATCGCTCTTTCCGTTTTCCGCCGCTCCTCATCGACATCATCGACTTCGGCGTCAGAGCTATACTTCACGTAGCCATTTCCGAGTCTTTCCTGTTCAACGATGGCGAAGTCTGAGCAGTTCTGTCAAAAGTATGCCGAGGGGCCAAGGACTCCAGGACTTCCTCGTCCAGCTGCCGCATCCTCCTGAATGGTCCAGCAAGGTTATGCGCAAGGGAGTGCGTCTCACTGTTGACGTTTCTCCTACCCTCTAGGTGCTTCAGCAGCTTAGCGATCAGCTGTTCGTGCCGCTCCCACACGGTTTGCCTCTTGATTAGGCGCTCGTCGTGCTCCTCCTTCATTCCACTTGTAGTAAATGAGGCCAAGTGGTCAACCTGTTAGATGTGACGGTCGCTGGCTGATGACATCCCGGAGCCCGTTTTTACACTCCCGTTGGACACTGGTACTGAGGTATCCCTCCTCTGCACCGTAAACGTTAATTTCGTACCTAAGTTCTCCATCATTTGTTTTTTATTCGGGGTCTCTTCCCCTAGCTGTATTTGGTCCACCCCGAGTTGAATTCATTACATAGCATTACATAAAACACTACCTAGTTAAGCAAGTGTTTAAGGAAACGGGATAAAATGACCAAGAGTGAAGAGGAATGGTGGAAAGATGAAGCAAGATGGAGGTGTTTTACAAAACTGACCCGGTCGAAGACTGGATGCAGTAAAGAATGATGATGATGACTACCTACTTAAATATAAACTGAAGGCGTCTGTGGTCATTACCAAATCAATGTATAACTTTTTCTACAAAAGCATATTTGTTTGAGTGGACTTTCTCCCTGTGCATACTCAACATACATAACCCGAACAAACGATCATCCATCATAGTTGATCTCAACCAAGTTTTGACTCTATACAATGTACTAAACGACCTCTCTATAGTACAAGTCGTCTCTAGCAACGTTAATGAGATGAGAATTGCCTGGAGTATTGATGGAAATAAATCTGTTTTTGAAAACAAATACAAAAGTTCTAGATTATTGTTTTGTATTGCTGATGAGGACCACTTGCCGAACCACATCATTGCTTCAATTTCAAAATGTTCTATTTTTTATGTATTATTTATGATTGTAGTTTTTTTTTCTGAAACTTTCACGATTCACATTTACAACTTTTTCGGATGAAGGGTAAACAGATTAAATTTTGCATTAGTAGCTTTGGAGAAGCGACTTTATAGAGAATTAATGATAGAATCTAAATATGGCTGAAATATAGTTTCCCGAAAGTATTCTTCAATATTTGATGTTCCAGGATTACTGAGGTGCATCTGCCTGGCAAACTGACGTAAAAAAGTGCACTGAATGTTAATTTGATCAGCCAATGCACTAATTGTCCTATACAAATATAATTTCTGAAGAGCTTTTCTGCTTTTGTCCTGTATATAATATCTAAAGTACCTAGAAGATTTTCTATATGATCTTGAACTTTAAGAATATCTGGCTGAATTGCTTGAAGTGCTTGTGTAACAGGTTAAAGTATTGCTGAAAATGAAAAGATGAAAATGAGGAAAAATTGAAAAGCCTATGAGCTGCATGAACAAATCAACTGATGAACCACGGACGTCACAAGTGGGGGGGGGGGGGGGGANCTTCCCTCCAATAATATAACAAATAAAGGAACTTTAATGTTTACCTAAATTTGATTAAAATCGTACGAAGTGTTACTATGTTTTAATTGTTTCTAGTAGCGCTGCCTCAGACGTTCCACACTCATGTGTCATGCTGGTAGTCGAGGGAGGAGAAGGAAGGGAAGTGCACGGTGGGCCTTGTTGTGTTGTGATTGTGGGCAATTGTTTAAGCTAAAAATGAAGCGAGTAGCAAGGAAAGATAACGGTTTTCTTCAGCAAGAAGAATGTCAATATATATATATATACACAGAATTCTGGTAAGCAATTTGTGTAGAATGGTCCCGTATTGGTTAAACTTAATTTTATTATTGCTTACTTAACTTTTTTTTAGGTTCAGTAGATGATTCTGGTGTACCCCTGAGTGGCATAGAGCTGTTGACCAATCGACAGTCTGTGAACATGATTCAGAACCCAAGCTTGGAGGCCAGAGCTGGAAGGGATTGCTGCGGTCCTGTGGCAGCCTCCACATCTAAATCTACGGGTGTGTGGGTTATTTTGAAATTAAGGGCAAATATCAGGAATGAGAAAATTTAAAAATAAAAATAATCAGATACCTCAAATAATTATACATTTGAGTCCCCTAACTACTATTTTATTTGCAGCCATGGTAATGCAGCAGGTAGTTTGTGGGAGTTTCCAATCTGACAGGGCTCACATAAGAACTCCTTCATGTCAATCAATGTCACCCCGTCTACAAAACACTGTTTCACCATCTCGTTTTACACTCTTTTATTCACATGGCCGAGATGTTAATGCCATATTTTGAGACTTTTATGGAGATATTTGCTTCTTGAGTATTTACAAATTAGTACTTAACTTGGAAAAACATTCTGAAAATCTCGATGGTTTGTTTTGCACCGTATGTACCATTTGATTGATCCTTTTGATAACTACACTTTTTCCTTTGAAAGACACTTTGAAACCTTTAGAAATTACAACATCAACAAAAAAAGATATTTTTGCGTATTTTAGGAACATAAAATACATCGAGTGTTTTTATTTGGATTTTTTCAGTTCTTTTAACCTCACAGGTACCATTATCACCCAAATGATTTATTTGACCACCTGATGGATGAAAATCTGTAAATCAATCTCGCCAGTATGTAATGTGTTGTGAAGCGCCACTATTGGTAAACAAGACTTCACTTGTATCAAGGCTCAGCAGTTTTTATGCTTGTTCTTCCGACGGTAAGTCAGTATTCTCTTAATTTTTTGTTGCTATGAACGCACGTCCGTTTGATGATTTTTTCTGACGATTGAGCTTTATTCTGCTTGTCACGGGTTTTCTTAAGTCAATCCCTTTCCATATGAACTTTCTTTCCTCAATAAAGGCATTCTCTATCGAATATGTCTTTTCTTCTTTGTTGTTTCGAGTTTTCTACCGATTTCCCAGCCCTTTCCCTTTCACCAAAATTCATGGTGGCAAATTCATCATTTGATTATTCATCTACTGTAAGACGGCTTTCTTCTTTAATGAGTCTCTTAAACAAACTGTTTACTGTTTGATTCTGTTCTGGCACACTATTCCATGCTGTCTTCAGAGTATTATATTTTGACGGTAAACTTCCGAGTATATTTGCCAAAATTGTCACCTCATCCTCTACTTGACTAATATCTTTCAATAACTGTGCCAAATTTTGTATTTTTGAAACATATTCGACAATTATTGACTCCCTCTGGTCCATGCTGTTTTCATGGAATCGTTGTATTAAAATCGGCTTGTTTTACATTGATTTCTGTTAGCAAATTTGACTCGGCTTGAGTCATATTTCCCGTGATGTGGTGCTTGTTATCAATGGTCGTAATTGTTTGGCTTCCATTGACTAGGATATTACAAACATTGCCTTGGCATTTTGTTTGTACCACGAACTCGCTGTTTCTGAAATGTCGCCGTTGTCCACAGTATTTTCTGGCAAGTTACTTCAATATTCCGCCAAATCAATTAACCCACACGAAACTAATATTTGTGTGACTTGAAACTAACACGCTAAAAAGTCTTTTCCGTTGAATGTTGTCATATGCTTTGTAGATATTTCTTCTGACATTTATATTTTGTACAACACACACGTTTTCGACGAAACAACAAATGGTCGCCAGAATTTACTGACGCGTCCCTTCAAAAACCATTCTTCCAGACCAAATCACTTTTTATTTTAACCACGCAACGTATCTGAGCCCTTGGCTGCTTGGAACGTGAGATACATATAATGGCATTTGTCTGGGATAACCCGTATATTGTTCCACGCTATTATACGTACAGAAACTCTTTGAATAAAGTGAAGTTTTTGATCATGAGCAGAGAACAAGACGCAACAAAATACTAACACACAAGTGTAATGGCAGTGCTTGTCTGCGCGTGTGCATACCATCTCACGCCAGTAAATACGAAATCTTAAATACTTGCTTTAATACAAATGAAGGACAATGTTCTGATGTACTACAACAGGACCTCACAGACCAAGAGCGAAAATAAACTGATGAGCGCTGACCACCCCTGGTCTTTCGATACTACCTGCGTATGCACGTGTGGAGACAAATCAGACAATCGACTATCGACCGCACCCGTTTTGGTGACTCTACTAACCATTTGAGCATGCGCATGAAATCAATCGGCCAGCCCAGTCGTTTCGGGGAAAGCAGCACTCGATATCTTTCGTTTTCTCTGTTCTCAAACGAGAAGATTATGAGGAAATGTCGACAAACTTTTAAAGTGGAATGACAAGTTTTATTCGAAAATTCGTGTAGTGTATGTAGTGATCATAATATATCACGATTGTAAACCTGATAGTTGTGAAATGTTGAAAAAAAAATTGTAAGGCAAACTATATTATTAAAAATATTAACGTTTACTTTACTTGCTAAAGAAAACNGGGGGGGGAGCAGCGGGAAGAGCTAGTGCCCCACTTATACATTACTGCGGGTGCCCATATTTTTTAAACTCGCCTTACACATTTCTAAATTTGGTTAACTCTTCACCTCTTCAACAGGCTATTATACATTTTAAAGATCAACCACACTACGTTAAAGTTGCTCACTGTTTCTATATTAGCCCAACCGAGTTGTGTTAGACTGTGAAACTATCAACTTAGTGATGCTGCTCTCAAAGAGCTTGATATATATTGTAAGTTCATCTATCAACGGTCAGCTTGTAATATTGTAGTCATGTATCTGAAATGTGAGCTATTTCCGGTTAAATCCACACGTAGGTCCATGAATGCCGATTCCAGTGGGAGAGCATTGAATCTCTTGGAAGCGATGTTAAAGTATATCGTGGTTTTGGGTGACGTGGATATGAGCGAGTTGGTTGGCGCTTTATGCTGTCATCGGAATCCTCCTGGAGTAGGCAAATTCTAGTTGGTTATGTTAGAGCTGGCCTCTAGAGAATTGGAGCCAGAGATTCTTGAACAGGCAGTTGCCAAGTGTAGTAGAACATTTCTTAAGCTATGACCGTGTGACATTTTGGTGACCAGGAGTGGGTGAACTCAGTATTCGTCACTATTACGATCGTGTACGAGTGCAGTTTTTATTTAATAAACCCATAGTAGTGTTACGTGCCTGACATTATTTAAGATATTCTGGAATGAACCTCACTCCTTACAGAACAATGTACCCCTGTCCTCTAGCGTAGAATCTTGACCTTGACATTTGGATATCACGAGTGGAAAATTAGTCTTGAGTACTTTACAGTTAATGTCAGAAATGGAATGATTATGTATGTTAGTTCGATTTACCTTTACAGAACTGTAATTTTTGTGTGTGTTTGATTATTGAATCTTTAATATTAATTACCAATGTAAATGTTTCAGAACGTGTAATCAATTATTAGAATAAATAGTTAGTATGCTTATTATTGTGTGGTGACGCTAGTTTTTGGAACAAACGGTGTTATTTGTATCGTAAATCAGTAGCGGCTCGTAGCTAAAGTTAGTGAGCGTGCTGCTCCAGAAAATTGTAAGCCTTCGTTTTAAAATTGTGTAAAAGGAAAAAAAAAACATGTATAAAAAGAACATTTATTCAGGAACTTGATAAAATCTTAACAAAGAAAAAAGTAATTTTTACTGACTTTAACTTAAATTGTTACAGTTCAAGCTTGATATCTTCATTTAAAAATGAAATCCATTCTTCTTGTTTTAATTTGCGCAAAAAGTTCAATAATTTGCTCATTGATCTCTGGATGAAAATTGAGAAAAATTTTCTCCATTGAAAGTACTGCAAGCGCGTTTAGTCTTTCTGTTAAATAAAAGAACCGAAAAAAATAAATGAATCAAATATAATAGCTTGAAGCAGAATAATAATCTAATTCTACATTCTTCTACACTTTATCACATTCAAGAATACGGTACACGGATTTTAAGCACAACACAAGCTGAATAAAAAAACACTTCCTTCCACTATCACGCCAGAGCCGGCACTGCGAAAGCAATAGTGCTCCCTCTACCTGGCAGTCCCACCTTCCTCCCCACCCCCATCCTATGTGTGCATGCGCACAACAGTCAAACACCACGTCGCTGGCACTGTGAAGCGCACAGTTACATACACCGTTGCAGTGCTGCACAGAGCGGAGGTGTCTAGTCTTGCTCCATGTTTTTGTTTTGAAAAAATAGTATAAGTGCATATAAAAAATATTTCTAAAACAACTTGTGTGTATAAGAAGTGGTGACAAGAGGAAACCAACTCCGTCCGAGTTTGAAACCTGCAGGAGGCACAGCAGTGTTTCACGATTTCTGGAGCAGCCCGGAGGGTTCAGGGTGAGTAAAATCGGCGATTTAATTCGACGGAAGCTGTCGTGGATTTCGAGGAAATCTAACGAAAGGATCAGAAGGTATTGAGAAAATAGTTTGGATTGTTTAATCAGGTCAGCTAAATGAGGGTCATCATGGTCACTCCCCGGTGCAACTTCAGTGCAAGTGACGGAGTATCCACTTGGCTGCCTGGTGACCACCTGGTAGCTTTTCTAGTGACGTTTTGGTTAATTTTTAGTAACCTTTTAGTGACTTTTTAGTAACTGTTCTAGTGACTTTTTGGTAAGTTTTGGTCACTTTATCTGGTGATTTTAGTAACTTTTGGCAAACATTAAATTTTTTGAGATAATATTTATTAAACAATATCTAGGGACATTTCGGTAACTTTCTGGTGACTTCTGGTAACATTGCTATTTGGTAGGGAGTTTCTGTGTATTGCCAAGAAATATACCCTGGAAAAAGGAAAAGAAAAAGATGGTAACTTTCTAGTGATTTTTGCAGCATCGCAGACCTAGTCTCTCTCTGAGGTGTCTGATAGAGTGAGGAAGTATATGATATGATAGCTCTGAAATGAGCACTGAAAGAATAGGAGGAGGTGGGGAAGTGAAAGAGACCAGAGAGAGGGTGAGGGAGAAGGACAAATCAGAAGAAAAGAAGAAGGTGGCGGGACAGGCTAGGAAGATGGAAGAGGAGAAAAGAAGAGAGGAAAGCAGGGAAGAGAGGAAGAAAGAAGAGGATCGTAGAGAAGATAAGGAGGAGGAGGAGGTCACTCTAGGGGCCTTAAAAAAGATGAAGGAAGCGGAGGATTTTGTAAGGGCTAGACACTACAAAGACGGGAGTATAAGTAAGGAAAACTTAGGGAAGATCATAGAAAAAATGTCAGAGCTAATCCTTGCGACAGTATGCAAGGACGGGGTAGTAAGTATATTAGAGGAGGAAAATAGGAGACTGAGGGAGGTGGGAAAAGCGGGTGGAGGGGTAGCGTTGCAGGGGATGTCCTATGCTTCGGTGGCACCTACGGGGGCGGCGAAAAGGAAGTTAGATGTGGGGAGTGCCATTCAGGCGAGGCCTAGTCATGGGGTGGTGTTTGTGACTTCCCTGCAGGGGAAGTCGGTTGAGGAAATTAAAAAGACCCTAATGGAAAAAATTAACCCAATGAAAGATCAGATTAAAATTACGGCTATACGACCGGCTGGGACCAGGCTAGTGGTGAAGACGGAGTCGGAAGATGACGTCAAAAAAAAGAAGGAAACAAGGAACTGGCAAAGACAATGACCTGCGAGGAAACGAGGAAGAGGCGACCACTAATAACAATCTTTGTCGTGGACAGGGACATAACTGGGGAAAAACTCACCGACATGACTTTCAAGCAGAATTTGAAAGGGAAAATTACTAAAGAGGAGTTTGAGGAGGGTTTTAAGCCCAAGTTTAAGACGGGACAGAGGGACAGACAGGTGGTTAATCAGGTGTTGGAGGTGTCCCCAAGAGTGAGGAACATGCTACTGGGCTGCAGGATGTACATCTCGTTCAGCGTGGTGTCTGTAAAGGATTACATCGTGGTAACGAGGTGTTACAGGTGCAGAGATCTGGGCCATATCATGGCCCACTGCCCTAGAAAAGAGGAGCTCTGCGGGAAATGTGGGCAAGAGGGGCACAAGTTCAAGGACTGCAAGAGTATGGAGGAGGTGTGCATTCCATGCGTGGCAAGGAAGAGGTCGGAAAAGTACAAAAATCCAAACTCCAGGGAATGCCCGACGCACCTAATGATGATGATGAGGCAGATAGAAAGGACTCACTATGGAAGTTAAACTGTTGACAGATATAGTGGACTTACTAAGACTGATACTGGGGGAAATGGACGGGATTGGAACAGGTGCTAAACCTGAAAGGATGGGGAGAAGGGTGAAAGACTCCCCACCCAAACGTGCCAGAAATCAAAGGAGGGCTGTAGCTTATAGGGAGAAGATTGCTGCGATTAATGTACCCATACACGAGTCGGATAGCTCAGGTCAAGAAAAGGTCGGAGTACAAGATGAAGGTACGGTAAAGGGACCATCAAAAGAAGTTAGTGGGACAGTACTGAGTTCAAAGCTCATTGGATAGGGGGGAGCCAACATAGAGCCGGCCATGGGAAAAGGAAAGGAAAAATGCAAGGGGTTCTGGCAAAATCTAGAGTCGTGGAGAATCCCAACGCTGACGGTGGATATGCGGAAAATGGTTGAGAGAGGAGAAATGAGTGTCGAGGATGCCAAGAATCATATATTATCGGTGCGTACATTGGTCCACGGATGGACGTACAAGTTCATGGCAGCACTAGTGGAATTTCTGGCTAATGATGGGCCAGCTGAGGTGAGACCCTTCTACAAGAATATGTCGGTCGAGAAGTTCATCAGGAGGCTCCTCAGTCAAAGATGCAGGTATTGTTATGGAAGGAACGAGACCTACTGTACGCGCACTGGCTATAAGTCGTGCGGGTACAGTGGAGTGGTTGCGGGAAAAGATAACAACATGGCAAACTTGCGTGACAATGAAATAATAGCATCGGGGCTGATTGGGGTCTCCTCGACCACGTGCTTTATAAACAAGGGAGAGAGGAGGAATACGGGTCACCCGGTAAATAAGGGGGTAGTCAGCGGTGGGTCAATCATTGGTTTGGTGGGCCCCAATCTGAGGTATGCCGGGTGAGGCGACAGAACCTATATGAGCCCGAATCCCGAGGAGGATCCGGTGATGAAGTACATTAGGGAGTATTTACAAGGAGATGGAAAGGACCATGAGGGGACTATGGAGTCAAGGGATTGAGCGGCGATCTTCAAATCGATATATAGGAGGAGGATGAGGATAATCTTTGAGATGCTCTTTTCTGAGGCCTATAGAATATCGAGGGAGAGGTTGTGCAGGGTCCACATCCAGGTGGTTGGATTCGGTCTCGGTGTTTGGAGTGGGTCGGAACATAAAAATGCCATATTCTACCAGGAGCTGAGGGAATGTTTGTACGCGGCAGTGGAAAAACGTGGCTCGGGTATGGGTGCTATTTCGGTATTGGAGCTGCTGTGGATGTATGGGGTGATGGAGTATTTTGCAGATAGAGAGAAAATGCTGGAGGGTAGGGATATAAAGATAATGTCGACCCGTAGAGCTCCATACGAGACCTATGGGTATGGAGGGAAGTATCTGGTTACGACATATGCGTGGGATGGCAACAGCTGGCCGGCTAATGAATTCTGGAATGGGAAGTTTGGCTCTACAGGGAATTCGGCAGCGGCGTCGTCGACGCTGATATCGCGAGTCCAGAACGCGATGATAAACCCCCAAGTGTTGACCAACATTTGTAGAATTTGTGAGGACTCCCTCAATGATCCTCCGGTAGCCATACCTGTAAGGTCAAAGATTGAGATGTATGCGAGGCCGCAGGATAAGTCCTAGGAGGATATCACTGATAAGACCGAGCCTAGCACTAAGAATAAGAAAAATTGGAAGTTCTGGAGACATGGACTTGGCTACGGTAAGAGGGAGAGAGGGATGGATAGTAAGTCGGTTAGCAAGGGCAGCCAAACAAGTGACTGTACAGAGGTGTAAGTGGAGATGGTAAAAGGATTAGGAAATGTGCCATCCCAAGCGTACGGGACATTCGAGAAGACTTTGCGGCTGTCCAGGTTAGAAGAGAAGAACACCTTGCACATGGCGCTTAGACATGTAGTCAGACTGGGGCATAAGCGAGGGGGTAGTGTCATGTTCCCTACTCCTGAATCGTTGGACAGGATTCCGCTAAAATCAATGAACCTGCCAACGGAGGTAGTCAGCTTGGTGGATCTCAAAGAACAGGTATTCAAGAGGAGAGAACAAGAGTTCAGCTTGGAGCAAACGTATCAGCAGTTCGTGGTAGCTCACGGTCGTAAAACTTTTGATATGAGGGTGGCGTGGCCGGCGTGCTACGCACTCACGCATACTCCATAATCGTTGGGCGTATACATAAAATAGGCCAAATCAATGCGATTAGGAGTGTGACCGTGGTGCATGAAATTCGTAAGCTGGCGGAGGAAATGAAGCTTGATGTCGTATGTATACAAGAGCCCTACACCTTAAGAGAAAAGTTCCACACATGCCAGTGGTTACTAGAATAGTCACAAGTGGAGAGATGCCAATGAGTGCCATTGTTATCTTTAATAGGGATATTACCGTGACTAAAATTATACAGTTGTGTAACCAATTGGTAGCGTGTGTGGAGCTGGGAACTGGCGCTGGCAGGGTTGGGATGACAAATCTGTACTTTCAGTTTAGGCATCCGATTGAGCCGTACCTGGAGCAGATAGAGGTACTGTGTAGGATGTACGCAGGTGAGCTACTCATTATTACTGCTGTATGCCAATGCCAAGTCTCCCATGTGGCATAGTCGGGTAGTGATCAGAGGAGACAGGAGAAATGATGCAGGAAGACCATGCAGTAGAAGGCAAGCCCTTGTAGAATTAATCTATGGGCACGGACTGGAAGTTGTAAACCAGCCGGGATATGCCCCCACGTATAGAGGGAGGGCTGGGGTGGCTACGAACATCGATGTCACCTTATGCAACGCCGAGTCTGTGGCCATAGTTGAGGGATGTAGGGTGGTCGATAATGTGACGATTAGCGACCACAATCTGATCGTGTTCGACATTGCCATGGGGAGGGTGGCGGAAGGAAATGAGGGAGGGATAAGGAAAAGATACGACATGAGAAGAGCTGATAGAGAAAAGTTGAGGAGGGAGCTGGTACTGCCTGACCAAGTAGAAAATACTGACAATGTCAACATCAAAGCCAAGGAGTTGACGTTGGCCCTACAGGATGCGTTGAGGAAATCCATCCTGGTGATGAAAGGAGGTACCAGGGTCGGGAATAGACCTTGGAATGACATACTGCAGGGGCTACGTACAAGGGTAAGGAGAACTCGTAGGAGGTATCATAGGTGCAGGGACCCAGTCGTCGTGAGGTGCTGCTGGAAATATATTGGGAAAGAAAGAGGCAGTTTGAGGAGGGCCTGAAAGAAGAGAAAAGAAAACTCTGGGAGGAATATGTTAAGGAGGAGCTCCAGCAAGGACCTTGGAGAATTCCATTTAAGATAGCGGCCGGGAAAATCAGACCACCAATGATGCTATCTACATTGAAGAGAGAGGATGGCAGCACCACGACGAACTAGGCGCAGTCTGCGGAGTTATTGATGAATACATTGTTACCGGATGACGACGAGGAAGCAGATACGGAAGAACAGAGGGAGTTGAGAGGAGCCATGACTCGGGACATGTATGGCAATGAGGTTCCTGTGGAAGTGGTCTGTCAGGACGAGGGGATCAGGACTATTGCTCAGATAGGGAAGAAAAAAGCACCTGGACCAGACGGGATAGTGGTTGAAGTGCTGCAAAAGACGGCAGACCTCATAGCCCCTTACCTTGCAGGCCTTCTAAACAAATGCCTCGCTCAGAGCAGAATCCCGAACATCTGGAAGCAGAGCGAGGTAATCGTGCTAAGCAAGGGGGAGGACAAGGATCCGCTTCTTCCAAATTCATATAGACCAATCTGCTTGCTAAATACGAGTGGGAAACTCCAGGAAAAAATACTGTGCGAAAGATTATTAAGGCACAGGATGTGAGTGGGCATGCATCAACAGCAGTATGTTTTTAGAAGGGGCAAATTGACAGAGGATGCCATCTGTAGAGCAATGGAACTGACTCGGCCACTGACAGATACGTGGTGGGGATATTCGTAGACATCTCGGGGGAATTTGACAACCTATGGTGGCCGACGTTGTTCGGGCAATTGTATAGAAGCTTGAAAGACTACTGCCGAAATAGGTATGCCACCCTGAGGTGTCAGAGTGCCAGCGTGCGAAAAAGATTGACAAAGGAATGTCCCCAGGGATCGGTCTGTGGGCCGATATTCTGACATATATGGCTGGAGCCGGGACTGCAGATTCTGGAGGAAATTCCTGAAATGCATGGGGTGGTCGTCTTCGCGGACGACCTTCTAATAGTGGTAGAGGATAATTCAAGGAAGAGCCTGGATGAAAGGTCCAATCGAGTGCTAGACGGGATAGTAAGGTGGTGTAAGAGTGTCAAACTGAAGATGGCACCGGCGAAGACGACATTCATTCTGTTTAAGGGAAATATGGTGCGGAATTCCTGCAATAAAGGTTGAGGGGAAGAACTTGAGAAGGAGCCAAACGGTCAGATACCTGGGAGTCACTCTCGATGAGAACAGAAATTTCACGGCGCATATAGAGGAAGTGATGGGGAGAGCTCAGTGGGTCATGAATAAGATTATAAGCATTGGGTGGAGGAGGTTCCACCTGCCCATGCGGATAATAAAGACATACCACCAAGCGATCCTTATCTCTATTGTTGGTTATGGAGCGTGCGTCTGGGCGCACAGACTGAACAACGTCGTGCCAGCTAGGGTTGTTCGGAGTATACAGAGGAATGTCCTTCTGAGAATTACGGGCGCCTACCAGACAGTGGCGACAGACGCACTGAACGTCGCCCTAGGTGTGTGGCCGTTGGAGCTTCTGGTTAAGAAGAGGGCAATTGGGTACTGAAGGAAAAGGCCAACTGGGAGAAAGTTAGGATACTCACCTCACCTGAAGTGGAAACATCTGAAGATGCAGTATTTGCTCTGTTGAGGGAATGGCAGATACGCTGAAAGGGCAGTGAAACTGGTAGGAGGGCTTATCAACTCTTTCCCAATGTGGTCGAAAGGATTGATAACGCACATCTGGAACCATCCCCAGGTCTGGTCCATTTCATCACGGGGAAGGGGCCATACCCAGAATCCTTAAAGAAGATGGGATTGGTCGAATCCGATCTGTGTGAATGTGGTGAGGTGGGTACTCCGGAACACGTTGTGTTGGAATGTGCCCGTACGCTTGAGATAAGAAGACCTAACCAGCAGGAAGTGCAGGGGAGACTGGTGGGTGATATCCTGAGAGATCCTGCCCATTGGAGGTTTCTAGATAAGCTGGCCGCGGAAGTTTCAGAAAGAGCCAAGGCGGAATATATAAGGGCACTGAGAGAGAGAGATGAAGACTGAGGTAGAGGCTAAACAGATTGAGGGCTAGAGAAGGAAGGGGGGAGAGAAACCAGTGACAGTGACATGGATAGTGACGAAGACGGAGACAATGACGAGGACAATGGAGGATACGAGGACAGAAACACGGGAAGCGGGACTGAGACAGATGCAGGTGAGGTCTCCGCGGGGGGAATATAGGGAAAGGTGAAGGTTGTTTTGTGGAACTACTGCTATACAACCTTCCATGAGGAACAAGGAGAGATGCCGGGAAGTGGCAAACACGAAGCCTCGTGGGACTGGCATACCAGTTCGGTTGATGGATTCGGAGGTTTACTGGGGTAACCCTGGTAATTCCGAGGGATCATCATTCCAGCCGAACAATGGGAAAGATGAGGGGAAAGAAACGGGACGCAAGGGGGGAGCCCTGTGACTGCAGATCCCTCTTCTTGGAAACAGAAAGAGTAGGATTAGGTCTTGTAAGGGCCCTTTGCGTCAAAATGTAGATAGGAGGCTGCTCTGCAGCCTTCTTGTACCATCGGGGCAATGGATACTCCCGGAGGATTATAAGTTATTTAGGTTAGCTAGTTGTAAGATTAGGATAAGATTAGAATAGGATAGTACTATAGGAGCCAAAACCTGTTTAGAAGTCAATAAATAGGATGATGTGTAATAGTATGACATTTTTGTTCTGATACTGTGTAAATTAGGGATGAATTTAAAATTGTAAGATCCCAGGCCAAATTTGATTGGAAAAAAAAGTTACATACAAAGATTTTTGTATCCTTTTCATAAACTGGGTGATGGCTACTGAAGTATTGTCACTAAGATAAAGGAATATATTGTACTATAAAATAAATAAAGAATTAAAGAAAAAAGGACTCATTATATTAAATGTTATCGATAGGAGGCTGATTTTGCCCTAAATGCCTTTTTTTATTCCTATGCTTTGAAAAGTAGACTTTTGAAGTATAAGTTTATTTTCGATGATTGCGAAGATAGTGTGATGACTTTTATAGTGCCTATAAATGCCTAATACGGGTGTATACCATTACATCGCAAGTCCATTACATCGCATGTCCATTACATCGCGTTTTGGGAACAAATACATTGCAGGTCCATCACATTGCATTTCCCCCACCTCTTTATACCCAGCCAACCCTACTCTAACGTACAACCAATAGGATTGAAGGGGCGTATATATACAAATACATCGCATGTCCATTACATCGCGTTTTTGAACAAATACATTGCAGGTCCAACACGTCACATTTCTCCACCTCTTTACACACAGCTAACCATATTAACCAACACGATTCCAACAAGTTGTGTTACAATATAAACGTACGCCCAACTTGTTGGGGATGTTGGCCAACATGTTGGTGTTGGGAGAGCCGGTCATAGCCATCAAGTTGAGTTGGGTTGTGTTGGATCATATGTTAGAGATAATAAACGACCAACCCAACATTTTGGCCGAGTTGGGAGGTTCTGCGCATGCGCTATTGAGTTGGATGAGTGTCTAACCTTGGTGAAGCATGTGTTTTATTTTCAAATTAGTTTAACTTTTAAAATCGGGGCTCACATAATTTTTTGATCATGGAATGAAACAAGGCTAATACAGTTAAACTAATTGATTCAAATTCTGAAAATGGAAAAATTACACCTGGACACGAGAATCGAACACAGGACCCGTACCCAGGTGTCCTTTTCCAATTTTCAGAGTATAATATCTAGATGGAGAATTCCTCACTATAAAGAATAAATAATAATAGCTTCAGCTACTAGATTCTTAATTGAGTTATATCAAAAGTATTCTGTTCTGTGTGATGTTTCATGTGTACAAAGCTATCAACTTCACTTTACAAATGTAGGTAACTCATTATTACCATGTACACACCTTCAATTCGACGTCTAGCAAAAAAAAAAAAAAAACTTCGAATGCCCTACCATTTCTTAAGTTTTGGTTCTTCTGCAAGAGTACACTTCCTGTCATCAAATAAATGAAGAAACAGCAAGAAATACGTCGTTATCCATGGCTAGAAATGTGTAGATTGATTTAAAAAAAGGTGGAGGAACCAGGATGTTGGTCCAACAAGTTGGCTAGAATAAACACAGCTTACTTTTCCACATGTCTTGTCTTCCAACATATTGGATCCAACTGGTTACATAATAAACGAGGCTTCACTCTCACTATGAAGGTAGGCTTGGTTGAAAGGATTATGTGCCTATTCCCCTTGTTTGCAAAGTTGATTACAAGGATAGTGTACCCGACTCTCATCTTGAAGTTAAATAGTTAGTTAGATTTAAAAAGTATTCATCTGTTCCAGACAGGGCAAAAGTTAGCATATCCACTCTCATGTATTTCGCCCACCTTAAATTTTCCGTTTGGAAGGGGGAGAGTTTCTAACTTGCCAGAAATCTAATGTCCTTAAACAAACTTGGAGACTTGAATTTGTAAATTCCAATTGCTATGGTGCAACTAAAATCAAAGATGAAATAATAAAATAAGAATATTATTTTCAAATTAAAAATATACGCGATGTAATGGACTTGCGATGTAATTGTATATATACGCCCCTTCAATCCTATTGGCTGTACGTCAGCTTTGTATAGATAGGTGGGGGAAATGCGACGTGATGGACCTGCAATGTATTTGTTCCCAAAACGCGATGTAATGGACATGCGATGTAATGGTGCCCACCCTAGATGTGCATATCTGTTCATTAATATTTCTTTGTATTGGACTCAGTGTAAATTATTGAACTAGTAGAAAATGCCCAAAGAGAAATTGTGTAAAAGTGTGCTATTCAAATAGTGGATTGGTGGTGATAGGATTTTCACAATGGATGGCAAAATGAATTTTTTTGTCAGGCATATTCCAAAGAGGTAAGTTACCTTTTAAAAAAAGGGGAAAGAAAATGATTAATTTTGAAAGTCAAGGTTTTTATTAAATATTTTGGCCACATTTTAAAATTAGACCATGATTATTTGCTATCGTTCAAACTAGGTTTCATTACTTACTTAAGGATTTCAACGACAAAGTGGAAATATTTATTAAAGCGTAACATAACTATCTTACAAAAAAAATATCTCAGTTCTCTTGTTAGGTGATGCTTTGTTAATTTGTAGAATTCACATATATTATTGGATTAAAATCTCCACACATAATATTTAGGTAAAATGCGAGAAGAAGTATCACCTAGAACAACACAAAAATATTGCAATACATATGAAGAATTGCTGAAAGAAAACCGGATCAAAACAATTGTTTCCTAAAATTAATGATGCAGATAAAACCCAAGAGTAATTTTTTACTGACTTATGCTCTGCGATGGTAGCTGCAGGCATTCCTTG
Source organism: Timema poppense (assembly GCA_902141375.1). NCBI lineage: Eukaryota > Metazoa > Arthropoda > Insecta > Phasmatodea > Timematidae > Timema > Timema poppense. The sequence continues at coordinate 56,624 of CABFOV010002110.1, read as the reverse complement.
GAAGAAGCTGGAGAATCCAGATTCCAATGCTTTTCTCAACAAATATACCAACATGAAGATACCAGATGAATCAACTCTGAGGAAACACTACTTGCATTCAACTTATTTATCTGTAAGTTTTTACAATAGCAGTTTTTCTTCCTGATATTAAAAACATTAACTGAATTGTATTGATTTAAACTATTTACAATAAATATTCTCTTTATTCAGTTTAAGACAGTTAAGAAGATCCGAGAAGATGTTGGAGAATCATACTTCTGGGCTACTGTTGATGAAACCACTGGCACATGTAAAAAGTAATTTTGGAAATTTTCCTGGAGCAATTACAGTTTTAGAGGTAAGGGATTTGCCTCTTCTGTGAATATAATGCGGGGAATAAAAGAAAACCCGAATGAGGCTTCTGGCTCAGTTGGCACAGCCATTGTCGACAAATTTAACAGAGTATTGCAGCGAAACCCCGGGTGGAAAATGATGGCAAGTATTGCGGGCATCTTGGAAGGAAAAACTACATCACTCCTAGAATTCAAGCTTAGCTCAGCTGAGATAGCTTGTCTGAAGTTTTGCCCGATGACATCATGTGAAGTCGAGAGAAGTTTCTCACACTATAAAAAACATTTTATCAGAAACCAGAACAAAATTAACACCTGAAAATCTTGAGAATTATTTGGTAATTAACTCTAATAGTAATTAATTTGTGTTTAAGTAAAGTGTATGCTGGATTTTAAGAATAAATAATAAAAATTTTAGTGTTTTGGTGCTTTTTTTCCCCATTACTATGCCTATTTATGTGCCTATTTTTGAAATTTTTAGTGCCTATTTGCCTGCCTTTTTTTAATAATTTTAGTGCCTATAAATCCACCCCCTAGTTATCGATAATATCAAGTGGAAATAGGGGGCGCTGCAGTTCCGCAATGCCTATACATGAGCCGCCACTGCCTCGTCATTTAGAGTTATTCTCCTGGCCCAAAAGTGAGATTTGAAAAGGGCACCAATTTAGTTCATGTACATGTACAGAAAACGGAAAGGAACTAGAAAGTCATCGTTCATCTGTGGGCAGTCTAATGGTTGCTTAAGTCACAGTCACATTTATGTATTTTTTTTTTTATTTAGCACCGCATCTTACTACCCGTTCAGGTTATGCTTTAAGTACTAATTACTCTAATGGGTTAGGAATTGGGAAGGTTAAATTTTAGAGGAAGTGAACCCGCATTTTCGTGGAAAACCATTTATGAAAACCAACTAAAAACATAACCTAAAAAATTGTCAACTAATGGTTTCTAGAACAATTTTCTTTCACAATTGTTACTCTCCTGGATCTCATTCTCCTACCTTTTAAATTTGTAATCTTGGCAGGAGAATGATATAGTTGTTGATTTAACTGTGATTATCTTCCTCCATATTTTGGCTAGGTCTGCATTGATTATACTAAAACTATTCTAAAAGAATGTAAACTTTTTACAGATAAAATGCCCCCAAGCCTATCAAAGCAACAGTTGGTACAGAATAAACACGATGCAGAAAAGTTGCGACAAATTAAATCAAATCTCAAATCCCTTGCTCTTGAAAAAGCCAAGAGACGCGAGAAATACCTTAATAGACTTGAAATTAAACAAGTGAAACCGATAGCTGATATGACAAAGAATGGAAAGAGAGAGAGAGATAAAAAAAGGAAACTGTGACATAAGAACATGAACTTCTGAGCTAATTCTATGAAGCACAAGTTGGTAATTTTTTTTAAACCAATACTTCAGAAACATCAGATGAAGAAGATGATGGTATAGTGATAGGTTTAGTTGATATGGCAGGAAGACATCTGGAAGGAAGAGAACTTTAAAAAATAGATCTGCACTTAATCACAATATGTAAGGGGAGATTAAGTGCAAAGAATCAGCCATAAAGTCTTCCCAGAAATGTAAGCAAAATATTATACTTTGCTTTGTAATACCCGATTATCCTCGTATGAAAATACACAGAGATCTAAAATGAAGACAGCTCTACGAGGGAGGTGAGTTGATCCAGACATCAGGAAGAAATTGCTTTTGGGAGAAGTTCTCAAGACACTACATGCACAGAGCTATGAGAACACAAAAAGTTTTAAATCGAAGCAACTATTTGCCCATGCTGTGTCTGGCAAGGTCATTCGAAAATACAGATCTATTAGTCAGAGCAATACTTGCCTGAAATGTCAACCAATGCCGATTATATTTCGTAACAATCCTCTGACATTTACATACTCAAGGAAAACCAATGACAGAAAGGAAAAGTTACCAAAGATGTAGAAAGTTTCTTGTTGAGAGATGTATTTACACGGCTGTGTCCAAACGAGAAAGATACAATCACAAAGAACAAAGTTAAGAAGTAAAAGACGACTTCTGAATATGTCACTTATAGATTTGCACAATTTATTTTTAAAATAACAATCTTATAAGATCTGTAATGCCACCTTCTTCAAATTGAAGACATTTTGGGTTGTAGAGCCCAAAGTAACGGAACGAGACACGTGTTTGTGTTCTGTGCATGCCAACACAAAGTTCCTCACAGAAGTGCTACATCACAATAATGTGGTGGAGCACAAAAAGCCACGTGACTTCTTTAAAGACCTGTGCTGTGAGGCTAATAAAGAAGAGTGCATGCTTAGGAGATGCTCTTTGCAGAGCCAACTGCATTTCTTACAAACAATTTCACTCAGAGTAAATTGCTTCGTACAAGAAGTTGGTTACTGTGAAAGAAGAGGACAGCCCCATGGAGCCACAACCAGAAAATGGTACAGACTTGGAACCTTAGCTGTTGTCTGTGACAGAAGTTGGCACTCTGGGAAACTGGGTAGTTTTGGAGTATGATGATAACGTTTACCCTGGGGTTATAGTTACAGTACTCCATGATGGTATAGAAGTAAATACCACGGAGCTAACAGAAAATAGACGAACCTACAAGTGGCCAATTAGGAAAGATGAGCTTTTCTATGCTTATGATAAAGTTATAAAAATATTTTGCCACCAATGCCGTGTGGCTCCAGGGCTGCTCAAGTCACTTTTGAGGACATTTAAAATTAATAAAGTCATATTTTCACTAAATTGCAATATCTTGTATTACTTATTAGGTGCAAACACATTACTATCCTAGTATGTATTTTATTTTCCTAGCCCATTTGTCATTTTACTGAATATTAAAATTTTCAATTGCAAATATCAGGGGCCTTTATGGATTACTGTATAATCATATGTAGTAAATCATTAGGGTTGTGGTTCAGAACACACATGATTTTCTTTTTTAGATTTTTAAATAACTATTTAAAATGTAAAATTACCAATGACTGTTTTTGCCTATTTAAATAGAATGACCCATATAGGCCTTCAGTAAGAACTATTTCACGTTTGAAGAAAACAATTCATTATAGGGGAATTTAACAATAGAGCTAATAATTTTTAAAATCATAATATTTTCATGAGGAATATTATTGGCTACTTTGGATTTTTCTAAAAATTGTAGGTACTTTTAACTTTTACTGAGGAAAATGTTTTTTTGTAACATGTGTGCTCATTATTCCTATAGGCAGTGTACACTGGCAATGTATGATGGTGTACAAAGGTTAATAGAACATTCCTTAACCTCCACAATAGGGAGTATTTCCAATGAAAATGAAATAAATGTCGATTTAAATAAAATTTAGTGTATTTTTTTTTTACATTCCCAAACCTAAAACCACACTTTACTTTGAATTAAATCCAGTCTATGTTATTTTTTAGTGTAAACTCAACATTCAAGACTTTAACATTTAGCAATAAGCAACTCACCCTCTCAAGGCCTTTTTCAAACAGCGTGGACAAAAATTAACTTCTCATTTCTCTGATGTCTAGTTAGTGCATCAAGTGATTATGGATTGTGATCGTGTCTGCTTATATTTGAGAAAAAACAGAGAATATTAAATAATAACAAAATTTCAAAATAAAAAATATATTCTGAAATGATTTATTGAAAGTGATTATTCTTATTGCAGATCCGGCCTCACATTAGAAATTTGTAGCAGATTATTTGTAGCTATGTATTGGAAGAAATTGTGGTTCTGATGAAGTGAAGTAATGATGGTGTCAACTGATGAAAACTAAAGTTTTAAAGTTCTTTCACTCATATGATGAGTCAAAGAAAAAAACACACACTTTACTTGATTTTTTTTCTGTTATCATTATACTTCTAGAATTCCAACCAAAAACCATACAGTAACCTTCTAGACACTAAAGGCCAGTCTACAACCAACATATCCGCTTGTCAGACTTGCAACTACGCAATCGCAAATGCACTCGTAATTACGCTTTTATTAAATACAAAATAGACTGTATACAATGAAAAGTCGTAAAACATAATTTCAACCAATAGTAACAAACATCAATGATGACTATATTCATATTAATGTTTTCAAATAAGAAATAAATATTTAAATGGTTAAACACACATGATTTTAATTGAAAATCCTGTATTAATTACTATACATTTCCAAGCGTTTTTGTCATAAACCAAATAACTTCATATTACTTGATTTTAGTAGTCCATCCATATTTGTTTTTTGATTGGCTGAACACAAGCCAACGCAACTACATAAACGCAAGAGATGGACAATGTTCATCTCCTCCCGACAAGCTGGTCCGACAGTTCCGACATACGATTGTGTTTGCGTAAGCTATTGTAGACGGACAAAATTACGTTATTGAGTAGTTGCGAGTCCGACAAGCGGGTGCGTTTGGTTGTAGATGGGCCATAAGACAGATAGTTGTAAAATCTTAGCATGATCAGATAAATCAAACTTGACTTATTTTGTCACAGACAAAGTCACTGTGCTTCCCAAAAGGTGCCTCCCTGACGTTCGGAAATAGAAAATTTCTTAGTTATACAGTTAATAATAAACTTAAATATGCTTGTTAGTATGTTCAATTTTGGCCAATGTGTTGTCCTTGTGTTGTAATAAAACTGATTGTGTATAACCTGAACATGTAGTGTGACACATAGTACTAAAAAAAAGGGGGTCATTAAGTACTTTCCACTCCTGAACAGCAACATTTGCTTTTCTTAAAAATTACCTATTTCACAATTTGAAAACAAAAGCGAGTGCAGTGCATAAAATATCACATTACAAGAGACTGTAAAGTAACAAGAGGAGTGGGTGACAGGGTGTATAGTGGTAAGAAACAGCTGCCATGTCTTTTCACTTATACATGCTAAGTGTGAATCCCTGCACTGTCCATATATATTACTATGACACTAAAACAGATTCCCAGTTCGCAACTCCATACCAAAGCACAGAAAGTGAAAAAACACATGTTACGTTTATGGTTACTGTATGTATACTATACTGTCCCAGTGTGCGAGATGCTAAATGAATGCATAGGGTTTGAATCATGGCCAGGTTGACACTCTAATTCCTCTAATTTTATCTCAAATCTTCCATCATATCTCATCCACAAGTGTTAAGATACAATAGCTCAAACGGGAGACAAAAAAAATAATATATTTTTACATATGTAAAAATAAAAATATTTATTTTTCTTGTCATAGTCAAGAACATTTTAAATAATAAAAATGATGCCTGATTATGACATATCCAAGCAAGGACTTTCTGTGAAATAATGAATTGTGGTGTCACACAATTTACCATGATAAATGTAGCCTACTTACTTTAGGTATAACTTTTCAAAAATCTCTCTCTTGATTAATAGCTTTGAAAATGAATGCAAAATTATGTAAGGATTTATTTAAATAAAACTGGTAAAAATTTTTACATATCAATACATAATTTATGATAAACAAAACATTATAGAATTACAAAATATTGTTCACTTGTGGATATAACATCGAGATGAAACAGTTTAGATTTAAATATTAGCAGTACAACTTATAACCATGTATGTTAAAACGTAATGCACTTCCGAAAACCTTAAAGAAAACATCTTTACCTAGTCCAGCTCAAAAAAACACAAAGAGTACAAAAATAAAATTTCACTTTAGGCCTACTTTATTGTATTAGTACATACATACCAACCACACTGTTCCCCTATAGGGTAGGCAATAAACTGTGCATATAGCTAAAAAAAACTACTCCATACTTAATTCATGATCACTAACTTTATCCAAAGCCCCCCTACCCCCCCTTCATCTTTGTATACTCCCATCACTTCAACAACATCCATACACCTGAGTCATAAATACTCTTTTATTCTTAAAACTCTTTATGTTCCTCATTTTCACAAATTTGTCTACAAAATTTGACCACGTCTTACATAGAATACCTTTTCCTTTTGAACCACACACTCTACCTTCATATATTTGCGTCATCACATGATCCACTCTCATCCTCTCAACCCAAACCAACTTAAAGATGTTTCTTTCACACTGACCTATTGGATTCCCTATCAAACTGCACTCCTTCAGCACCCATTCATTACTGACTCTGTTCATATGAGTTTGTTCACTTACATTTCTTAGTTATCTCATTCCAACCGTATTCCCCTTCCTCTTTAGTTTGTCCTGACAAACTCACAATCCCATCCATAAAACGATGTTGCCACTAACAAATTTTTATATAATGCCATCTTTGCCTCTTTTGATACTTCATTCTTTGAAATAGTCCACAGACATCCAAACTACTCTCCGAGATGCATTCACCGTTCTGCCAATTTCACCATATAGCCTTCCATTTATACTAAGCTGACAATGATTTCCTGGTCCGTCCTTATCAAAACTATAAAGCCTTGTTATTTATTTCACTCATCATAACATTTTTCTTATTTTCTGCTACTCTAAAGGTTTTCAACATACAATTGCACAAAATACTCCATAGCTCCCTTATACTGTTTTCATCATAGATTATCTCACCACCACCATTCTGGATGCCATGGGTCTTTCCTTGCACTCCTTGTTTCATTCTCTTTATCCACTTCCATAACAGCTTATTTCCTTCAAGATCATTCTGCATTCTTTCTACTTTTACTCTCTTATGCTCTTTACTTTCCTTTACTGCTTTCTTTGCATTCATCTTTTTTGTATGTCCCACAATTTCTTACATTCTCATTCCCTCTTCACAGCATTTGAATGAATGATAGTACTTGTTAGATTAAAAAAATAATCTTAGTACTTGGTATTTGGGTAAAGCACTGTTTTCTATAATAATCTAATTTAAGATTCAATCTCCAAGCTCCTGATAATGACTATTGGCGCAGTTATACTCCATATAGTGAATTGCCTGTGTTATGCTTTTAATTAGAGCTGGGCCGATCAGCTATTTTGCCGATTAGTCCGATGCCGATCATTTGTTGCCGATTAGGCCGATCACCGATACCGATTATTTTTGTTTCCAATTTTAATATGTGTATAAAGTAAAATGACTCTTAAAGCAAAAAAAAGAATTACTTTTACTAGTTTTATAATGTCCAATATAGGTTTGTTTTAATAACATTTAAATAGAAACTTTTAAAATGTAAAGGTTGTTTAAGTATTCATTCTTATTGTTACTGTTAAGACGACTGATCCAGTCATTTAAAAAAAACAAATCACAATAATAAACAGCAAATTTGATAATAATAATAATAATAATAATAATAATATTTAGCACCGCGTCTTACTACCCGTTCGGGTTATACGCTTTAAGTACTAATTACTCTAATGGACTAGGAGTTTGGAAGGTTGAAATAGAGGAAGTGAACCCGCATTTGCGTGGAGGGAGAGTGGAAAACCATTTAGGAAAAACCACCCCCAGTTCACCCGACCGAGATTCGAACCTCGATCTCCCCGTCCTCAGCGGTTGAGCTTAACACGACACGCGCGTTAGCCAACTACGCCACGGAGGCGGGTAATTTGATTATAATGTTCATGAAAAAAAAAAGTTTTGTACTTGCATTAAAAGAAAAATGGTTTCCATTTAAACAAAATGTGCGCATGTGCGTACATCCGATGTTTCATTTTTTTGGGCATCTTTAACAAACCAAAATAAAACAACACCAATCTGCTAATAATTTATTTTATGATTATTAGATTTGTTACCTGTGAGCGTTTTTATTTCTAATAATGTGCATCTGCACAAATTGGAATAAGACCTACGGTAAAAATACATATTCTCATTTGCTATTTTAGTAGCGTTGGTTACCCTGTTTATTGTAAACTCAAAATAGAAGTTGTGTTTATATACGTGGGAATAGATTATTAAATTTATCTTTTAGTTTTCAAATTGATATTTAATGTTTATGACACGATTTTAAAATATACCCATACATTGTGAATAAACAGCATTAAAATAATAAAATAAAATCTCTTTCCATGTAAAACAAAATGTAGTGGGCAATTTTGCGGCCAATTGACAATTATATATATAATTGTACAGGATTGCATATATTAATGAAACAAATAGCAAATATATATATATATAATTGTCGAATGGCTGCTAAATTGCCAACTACCGAGTCGCTGATGGCTGCGTTGTCTGATGGCTGTGATCTTAGATAATCACATGTTTATAAGCTGACGACTTCCACGTCTATCTCAGACTCTGCCTTAAACTATGAGTGAAGAATGACCATGGGCACGGGACGAATCCTGGATAGCTCAGTGGTAAGAGCAGTGGCGTACTAAGCCGAAGGTCCCGGGTTCGATTCCCGTGTCCAGGTGTCATTTTTCAATTTTCAGAATTTTTATTTCTAATAACGTGCATAAATTAGAAAAAGGCCTATGGTAAAAATATTTATTTTTATATATTTTGTTAGAATGTTGGATGTGCTGTTTATTGCAAACGTAAGTCGCTAAGATAAAGCTAATTATTGAAAGATTACAAACGAGGAAAAAGGGATAAAAAAAGTTTTTAATATTTTTAGGACTTAAAATATACCCACACATTTTGAATAATCGGCATAAATAATCGGAGATTCAAACCCCGATCATCGGAATCACCGGTTATGCGATAATCGGCCGATGATCGGATTAATAATCGGCATCGGCCCAGCCCTACTTTTAATGGTGCGGGCATGGCTTTTGAGGAGAGGAGGGAATGAAAATCAGCAATTATTTGTGTTCAGATCAAAATTGAGCACTTTTTTTATCTATAAAACTTGCCATGTCCTACTATTAGAAATGCCAAAATTTTACAAGCCACATGTTTTTTTATGAACTTATAATAATATCGTAATAATATATTACGATATCAATGAGGCATTTTTAATGTCTAAGACACATTATATAAACATAAGTGACTCTCTTACATAAAATTGACTACTTGGCCTTTTAAATACAAATAATTAATAATGCTCAGTTTTATTAACTTAAATTTATAGAGACATGGGATGTGAATTCATGAAAAATGCCTAATTTGCCTCTGACATGAATGATTCAAAGGTTCATCTTTTTTCAGTAGCTTATGTCACTTTTTTCCTGAAGCGAAAAAAAAGAAGAATTAAATTCAAATTACCAATAAAAGCTCACGGTTGAGCAAACTTATTTCCCTTAGTCAATATCAAAAATAAGTATTTGATTAAATTTTTAATGGAGGATAAAAGGGCAAGGCCTAAGCACTTACCAGAAAACTGTAGGCCTCTAAAAGTTCACAACAAAACATATATCTAATTATCTGAGTACACCAGTCCCCTTCTTAAATAGAAGCGAGTAAAACACAGACTGGACTATGGCAGCATGGTTGGAGGTTGATTATGGTCACAAAGATATTAATGTTGCCTGTTGATTCATAAAAGAAAAAAAAGGTTTAGGCTTGTGACCTATTCAAAGTTAATTTGTTGTTATTGTTGGCAGAAAAAAATATTTTACTCATTAACTGTTTATACCAAAATACAACTTTTTATTTTAATAATTCTATTTGATTAATTTATTTTGCTTTACCTGGAGTCCTCTCATTTCTTTACTTTACATTTCTTATAAAAGGCTTTGTTTCCCATTTAGAGCTACTTGAAATTTAAGGTGATTATGGTTAATCTGCAAACAAGAATTTATTATATTGGTTGTATTTCAAAGATTACTTATTTTAAGTAGGAAGTTTTTATAATAATAAATCACAATTTCAATTTTTGATTACCATACCATAATAAACACCTCTGAATCGAGGATTATTCTTTATGACAGTTTAAATTTCCTCGGAAAAATAACAGGACTCTTCCAGTGAAAAAGACTTCCCAATAATGAACACAGTCCATACTTAGTATTTTACTGTAGTAATGTCAGGAATGCCATTGTGTCACCACAAGTGAGAGCAGTCTTGTCTTCCCTCTATGGGGAAAGTTTCTAAAATAGCTTATTTTGTAATGACTATGGTTCTTAAAGGTCGTACCTCCCTTCCCTTCAGAACCATCAGGGGTGGGGTCTGTGCTCCAGCACACACGGTCTACTGTTCACATTTAATTTCATTTGTCATTATTATACTACCTACAATACTGCACATTACAGTAATTAGATTATTGTAGTTAATATTCACAGTAAATAAGTTCATATGCACAAATTTGGGTTCAAAGAGTATGATTAAAAAAAATATTTACACCACTTGGTAAAAGACACTTTTTTAATTACCGGAAGGTGTTCACTAAAAAGAGATTTCACTGTCTTATAATTTATCATTTTATTGATAAGTAGGATGTGAATGCCTGACAAAGAACTACTTTACTATTGACATGATTTCAAAACTAATCTTTAGAGTCAAAAATCTCTAGCATTAACTATCCCAAGTAGCCAAATGATGCATAGCACAGAAATATAAAATACTTTACTATCACATAACTCTTAGTTATTGCTTTGTACATAAAAATTTCATGATTAAAAATGAATATTATAATAAATAACTATAATCAACATTTATGGTTCTGGGATGTTTATTCAACACACCAAAAATACATTTAAACTAAATTATTTTAGATTGATATTTAGCATGTCTGCAGTTTTTATCATCAAATCTTTATATTTATAAATATCCTTACTATAAATTATATAAATATATCTATATTCTGATATAAAATATAGAACACACTAGAGGGCTGTACAAATTTACCAAACAATAAAAAACAAGATATATAGGCCTGTATATGAAACAAGATCTTTGCCATTTAGTTACCCAACATTCCATTCAAAACTCTCCAAAACAGCACCAGCAGTTAAATAAATATACATGTAGTTACTTTAACAAATATAATTAAAATATATTGGGCCTTAACAAAGAATCATTTTATCAAATGTTATTTTTTAGTTTACAGTAATAATCAAATAAAATGAATTAAAACATTAATTACAATTATTTTATATGGTTGATTTGTTTTCTTAATATTGACAGAATTACTAAAATATTTTTAAATAGAAAACTATATATAGATCAATTTTATATTGATATCAAAATCATACTGTTTTTTGATGCCAGTGCTTTAATTATAGTTCTCAATTTTCAGTTGAAAATTTTAATTAGTCACACAAACTAATCTTAAAAATACTTTATCTCCATCAAAACATGTAAAAGTAACATTAATTTCTACTAACTAGTTATATGTTTGAAAAAATAAAACTATTTAAAAAGATAGCTGGCAATAATGAAGATGAAAAATGAATACAAAAATGATTGTACAGCACCTTAACGTGTGATTTTACTATGTACTAGCACTTGGTGAGATTGTTTACGCCAAACATTGTATTATATACCTAAAACTAATGACTAGAATATTATAAATTTTGTACTGAAGTAATATAATTTTTTAATAGAGATGGGCCACTCGAATCTTCGAATCCACCGAATCCTGGCAAGATTCGAGATTTCGGTGTTTTACTGGATTCGACGATCGAATCTTTGACCTCATAAACAAAGCGTAATATCTTGAATTCAAAAATTACTTAGTTAGGTCTACTTGAAAAACACAACTTAATCCGTAATATTTATTTTGTCGGACAAAAGAGATAAACATTAATAAAACCTTCTTTAAAAAATAAAAATAATCGTTAGGTGTGGGAAATCTTACGTGCATAGTACCCTACCCTCCTACCTCTATGGGAAACTTGGAGTCGACCGTTTCGGCACATGCTCAATTATAAACTTTCACCTCACGAACAATCTTGTAAATATTTTAATGACCACATTAAAACTCTTCAAAAACTGAAAATTAAAACTAGAATTACAAATAAACT
>CABFOV010002110.1:20611-44463 GCA_902141375.1 Timema poppense | reverse complement strand
TGCTTTAAATAGATTGTATTCTCAGAAATCGATACATCGCAAGAATCGAATATATTTGTTTTCTACGCGAAAATAGATAATGGATGTACAAGAAGATAATAAAACAACTTAGGTATTATTGAGTTAACTATTTCCAAAGTATGTTTAGTTGTTAAACATGTTTTAATCTTTATTAAAAATATCCGTTTGTATTTTTATTTTGCTATTTTAACACAATAAAATATCCTTTAATGATAATTAAAGTTGGTCAAAGGATAACTAGGCCTAATCTGTTTATTTCACATGTTTTTTTTATAAACTTAACTCATTCTAACAACACTTTTAAAAATAACTAAAAGACACTCAAATTTTAATTTATTTGATTTTTAAACATTAATATGAGTCTAGATTGTTTAATTTGGCTGGATTTTAACCTGTATTTTGCGAGGGGGGTGGTTGGGGTTGATTAAAATTGAAAGCACAATTGAAATAAATCTCAATTCACAGTTTAGGCCTATATTGTGTAATGTAGGTCTATTAGTAAATAGTTAAAATTTAAAACGATTTGCTAGGATTCGGATTCGGATTTGACATTCGAAAATAAAATGTAGATTCGGATTCGAGAAATAGTGAATTCGACCCATCTATATTTTTTAATAATGATTAAATTAATACCACACTTGAAAATAACATACATTTTAAAGCAAATTTATTTTTCTTAGCTATGGTAATCTGTTTTTGAGGGATTTTTACCTGGAAGACAGTTAAAAAATAATATATGTTTAGGTTTTGGGTTGCCAACACTTGTAAAAGATCATGGGTTTGTTATAAATTTTAAGTTTTTAATTACTATACTGTTCGAATTAATTGGGAAAAACATGTTTTCCTTGTCTGAGTTGATATGTGATTACCAGTGATGTCCCGAACCGCCTGAAACCGGTTATATCTGCCTAGAGGCAGTGTGATGGATCGACCTTGACTGTAATTTACTCGTTTGACTGGTTTTAGTGTATCAGTAGTTCAGTTGTGAGACTTTCAGTGTGGCAGCTGTTGGTTATAATTTTGAATTCCGTGTATCACGTGCTACTTTTGCTTGTTCAAAGATGGATATTACTCCGAGGAAGCGTTCTAAAATAATCGCTCTTCATGAACACACTTCTATGACCGTGAGAGATATAGCTATGGCTATTGGTGTGGGCAAATCAAGAGTTTCAAGAATTTTAAGAACATTTCAAGATTCTGGATCATCGTCTCCAAAAAGAAAAGGAAAATGTGGGCGCAGACAGAAAACTACTCCAAGAACTGAGAAAATTCTAATAAGAAATAGCAAAATAAATCCAAGAAAGACAAGCACAGACCTTGGAAGGGATTTAATGGACTATGGTGTTGAAGTGAGTACCTCAACTGTACGTAAAAGGCTTCTGGAAGTTGGTCGTAATGCAACAAGACCGATGAAAAAACAATTTCTAACTCAGAAAATGATGAAAAATCGTTTAGCATGGACAAAAAAATAGCGATCATGGACTGTTAACAACTGGAAGAAGGTGCTGTTCAGTGATGAAACACATTTATTTGTGCATGGATACAAATTAAGTGTCGTTAGATGAAGTGAAGGTGAAACTCTGCGACTAGATTATACCCAACAGACTGTAAAACACCCTTCTAAACAGATGTTTTGGGGTTTTTTCACAACAAATGGCACTGGAAGCTCTTAAAGGTATGATGAATTCTGTCAAATACATATAAATATTACGCAGGATTGTTCCATTCATGAAAACATTTGATGGAACATTTCAACATGACTTGGCTCCTTGTCAAACTTCGAAATTGGTCCCGACTTTTATGCAGGAAAATAAAATAAAAGTGCTTGATTGGCCTGGTAATTCACCAGACCTAAATCCCATTGAGAACTTATGGCATATTCTCAAGAATCGCTTAGCTAAGATGAATTGCACGACAACAGAACAAATTATAAAAAGTGCTATACAAGTATGGTTCCATGATGATGAAGTCAAGAACATGTGCGCTACACTAGTGGAGTCAATGCCAAGATGTGTTGAAGAGGTCATTTCTGCTAAAGGAGGACATACTTCGTACTAATATAGAGATTTATCAATCTACTTAAGGTGTCCCAATTAATTCGAACACTATAGTACATGTTATATTTTACATTTAAAATTACATAAACTTAAGTTTTCTCACAATATTTTATTAATTTCAATAATTGCCTTTTACCCAATCTGAAGCAATATTTTAAACATGATTAAAAGTACTTATTCTTCATTTTGGAATATAATCGATGTGTAATATAGTTCACACATTCACACCTTTTAATAAAGGCATCATATTTATTTGGGAAAGGAAAAATAATTGTCATTTATTATGTATAATAAATTATTCTATGATTATTTTATTATATTTCAAAATATTTGGCTGAATAAAATATTTTTATCCACTACGTGGGTGCATCATTGTAAAGAACTTGTTTCCGTCATGTTCAATCACATGGTTTAAATTCGTCGGTCGCCATTTTGAAGCTATATTCGTTAGACCTTTTGTGAAAATGTTGTGAATAATAATTTTTTAAGTGGTATAAAACGATAAATAAGCTTTGTGCCCGACCTCAAATAAATATAAATAATAATGGCCTGAATTACGCCAGTTAACTATCACATTCATTCATTACCATATGTTTTAATTACAGCTATCCAAAGTGACAGATGTCAGCAGTTGGCATAGGGATACGTTAAGGACTATTTATAGTAACTATTTGAGCTGTCATCCAAGTAAACTAATGCCGTGAATGTACTATATATGGTATATATTGGCACTATTGCAATTAGTGTTGTGTTATGTATCTAGTGAACTTCAAGTTTCAATATGAACATTTCAATAGATACTTGGACTTCATATTTAAACACTACAGTAGCCCCATGGCTTCTTTGGTGCTGACTGACAGCTCACAGCTGACAGCTAAAAGCTTTGAAAAGTTACCAGACCGAATTATGTATCCCTACGCCGAACCATGTGATCTGCAAAAACATGTGTTTAGCAGCTGTCACTTCTGACGGTCGAAATTCAGGTTTATACCTAAATGTTGACGGTCAGAAGTCAGCTGTGAGCTGTCAGTCAGCACCAAAGAAGCCATGGGGATACTGTAGGCAATTTCAAGTTATTTATAAATGACTATTTCTTTGCCTTGTATCATGTATCTGGTGATAAATGACTCATTATTTATTAATCTTTGTGTGTTTAGGTTTAGTATGTGAAGCGCATGTGTAATTTGGGGGAGCCAAGAAAGAGTATTGTGACATAGGAATGTCAAGGTCAGTGACTGAACAAAATGGTTATTTAAAGGAAGGAGTAAGAGACTTAGACAAAGATATGGAATGGCCTGTAGAGCTGGTAGAACAAAGTAGCTTGTAAAATCGAGCCATCATGTAATCTCACTCAAGGTTAAAACTGTATCTTTTCAGGGTAACAGGGTGAACAGCTGAATCTGATGGGGTTGGTTACATTTTAAGAATGGCTAAATCTGCACACTCAATAAATAAATTATCTTTTAAAACTGTGCTTAAGTTTTAGATACTAATCATCACAAGTATATTTTAAAACCAATATTAGCATTTGGCACGGGTTTTTTTTTTACAGTAGCCCCATGGCTTCTTTGGTGCTGACTGACAGCTCACAGCTGACAGCTAAAAGCTTTGAAAAGTTACCAGACCGAATTATGTATCCCTACGCCGAACCATGTGATCTGCAAAAACATGTGTTTAGCAGCTGTCACTTCTGACGGTCGAAATTCAGGTTTATACCTAAATGTTGACGGTCAGAAGTCAGCTGTGAGCTGTCAGTCAGCACCAAAGAAGCCATGGGGATACTGTAGGCAATTTCAAGTTATTTATAAATGACTATTTCTTTGCCTTGTATCATGTATCTGGTGATAAATGACTCATTATTTATTAATCTTTGTGTGTTTAGGTTTAGTATGTGAAGCGCATGTGTAATTTGGGGGAGCCAAGAAAGAGTATTGTGACATAGGAATGTCAAGGTCAGTGACTGAACAAAATGGTTATTTAAAGGAAGGAGTAAGAGACTTAGACAAAGATATGGAATGGCCTGTAGAGCTGGTAGAACAAAGTAGCTTGTAAAATCGAGCCATCATGTAATCTCACTCAAGGTTAAAACTGTATCTTTTCAGGGTAACAGGGTGAACAGCTGAATCTGATGGGGTTGGTTACATTTTAAGAATGGCTAAATCTGCACACTCAATAAATAAATTATCTTTTAAAACTGTGCTTAAGTTTTAGATACTAATCATCACAAGTATATTTTAAAACCAATATTAGCATTTGGCACGGGTTTTTTTTTCTGTATAGTAAATCAAAACAAATCTTTTTATCATTCAAATGATATTAATGCTACTTTGATTTCAAATATATTTTATTTGGTTTTAAATATATATGAGTGATAATTTAATTTCTATGTTTTTTTTATTTACATAATAAAATTTTGAAATTATATATTTATCCAACTTGCACTCAACTCGATACTTGAAAAGCTCGCTCAGCTCGATTCAAAAAAAGTGACAGCTAAAGATAAATACCTTGGTTTTAAATCATATTGAAAATAAATCCATAATGCATGTTAAATAGTGTTATTTATGATACAATAATAAACTGGTTTAAATAAGCTCAACTGAGGCTCTAGTATGACACTTCATTAAATTATAAAATTGTTAAAAGTGTAAAATTGGTTTGTAATAAGGGGGTGGTGTTCTAATTCAAATGTTCCAATTCCTTTTTAACATTAATGAAACAAAAGGAAAATTGCACCAAACGGCTGTATTCAATTAAATATTGAAAGGAGGATAGAAGGGCAAGGTTACACACCTACCCCCTATTTCTAAATTTTGAACATTATTGAATTTCAATTCATTCCTAATCCCATTCAGCTAATAAAAACAAACGAAAACCAATGGCTGAGTAGGATAAGATGTTAAGACTCATATCGTACATTGTACTTATTCATCCTTGTCAGATGATTGATATTCAAACCCTACCAAAAGCAATAATTATAATTATGTATTACAGTAAATGAACTGTTACTGTAATAATACAGGAAGTACATGAGAGAGTAGCAAGAGCAAGGCCGAGATGGTATGAGCATATGATGAGGATGGAGAAGAAGATAATGGAAATAATGTAGGAAAAAGGATGAAAAGGAGGCCAAGAAAGAGATGGGAGGAGTAGATAACAAAAAGTGTGGAAGTGAGAGGAGAATAATGGAAGCAATTAAAGGAGGAAAAATGATGGAAGGATAAAGGAAGATGAAGGTATTTTACTAAACTGACCTGGCACAGGCTGGAAACAATCAGTGATGATGTTAATATGATGAATTTAATATAATACATCTTTTTAATTTCTGAATTGGTTTGAAAAAAGAAAAATACCAGAAAAAATGTAGGCCTCAAGGTTCATAATTAAAACACAGTAAAACATATAGACAGTAAGTTTCAGGACACACACAGCCCTGTTCTATTCTCTTCTGCTGAAGAAGAGACTCTATATTCCCGAAATTTACTGGAAAGTATTTTGGTATGTTTTAAGTGTTATCTTTGGGACTCAAATATTTCTGGTATTCAAGCTTTTAGGCCTTGCATTTTTATCCTTGTTTCATTGTTTACTAAACGCAGTCATTTAGTGCCACTCTTTCCTTTGTATATTAATTAAAATAATGAAATTAGTTCTTTACAATCAAATGTTCCAACACCATTGAACTTTTTTTAAATTACAAATCATTCAAATATTTGGCTAGATTAACGTTTGTACTGCAGCCTTAGTTCGTAGTAAATTACAATGTAGTCATTTGAAAAAGAATACTACCTAGTTAATACAAAGTTGGTGCTATGTTATGTCACCACAGTCCTTTGTTGATTTGCCATCAATCCCTGGGTCTTGGTGCTCTGCAGACGACAGGTCAAAAGGATCCAAGACAATATCCAGTGACTTGGTCAGGCCCCAGACACTTCCTGATGTAAAGATGGAACAATTTTAGTAATAACACTTCTTATAAAGGAAATAACAAAGTAAATTAGAAGTAAGGGTGTGTGAATGCCAAGATCAAATAGTTAGTTCTTTGGAGCTCCCCCAATCATGGGGTTTTCTGGCTTGGGCCAGGTGGTGGTCTGGTGGGCAGTTCCCATGTGAGCGGGTTGAGGGGTTTAAAGAATGGCTTGGCCAGCAAAGATGGAGGTAAACATTTTGAAAACATAAG
The DNA here is from genome assembly GCA_902141375.1 of Timema poppense. NCBI lineage: Eukaryota > Metazoa > Arthropoda > Insecta > Phasmatodea > Timematidae > Timema > Timema poppense. The sequence continues at coordinate 38,208 of CABFOV010002110.1, read as the reverse complement.
AAAAGAATGGAGAAATGTTCTACTCTATCTTTTTTATTTAAAGGAAGAGGGTAGCAAGAGAAGGTTACAACATAACTTACTGAGATCAACGACTTTATTTGTGACTGCAGGAATGAAAGAAGGGAGAAAGAATGTAAGCAAAAAAGCAATAAAGAGAGAGAGAGAAAGAGGCAGCTAAGTAGCAATATTAGTTGTGGATACTGAAGGGATGTCAATACTAGACCATTCTTATTTCACTTATTAATTTTATTTAGCACCGTGTCTCACTACCTGTTCGGGTTATACGCTTAAGCACTTATTATGCTAATGGGCTAGGAATTGAACAGGTTGAATTTAGAGGAAGTGAACCCGCATTTGCGTGGAGGGAAAGTGGAAAACCACCCCCAGTTCACCTGACTGATATTCGAACCTCGATCTCCCTGTCCTCGGCAGTCTAACTCTACATCAAACTAGTGAGTTAGCCAACTACATTACCAAGGCGTGTCACTTATTAATTAATTTCCTCCATACTTAATTATTTTTATTTGTCTGTTACTTTTAAACAAAAGTTTATTTTGTAACTAGGTAGATAATGTATGAATATTATTTAAATTTTTTTTAAATGATTTTTGGGTTTCTAGAATGAAATGTATTTTTACTATATATTTTTTATAATATTATAATCTTTATAAAACACCATTCGGAAGTTTTAGTTGTTTTTGAATTTGTGATATATTAGTATTCTATCTTTTAATTTATGTTTGTTAAGAGTTCCATGAATTATCACACCAATATTTGTGGCAAGAACTAATTTTTCTTTCCTCTTTGTCCAGTAACAACCGTGATCTTATGTACAGTGTTAAAGACATTGGTATTGTATGTTCCTATCACTCGCTTCCATACTTTGTTAGATTGTTTTGAAGGTTTAATTCTGCAATTATTATTACCTTGCCTGACATGGGCATGGTTGGAAGGAGCACTGAGTGGTTGCTGTCTTCTAGGCTGTAAAGGTGGGAGAGTTATCCTAGGGCTACTCCCCAGTGATAGAGTCAACTCCCCAAGTGGTGCTGGAGACGTCTTGTTAGACCGACGCAGTAAGGACTTCCTTTTTTTAAGTTTCTTGCCTTCCAGCTCCAGTTGCTCTGCAAGATTATCAAAGTGTAGAGACTAAAAATCTTCCGTTGCTAAACTGCTGTATCCTTCATGCCAACTTTGAGGTTGTTCAAAGGATTTGTATTTGAAAGTTGTAAAGCCCCTACAGGTGCGCCCAAGAGATGGCTTCTCTCAGGATCACACCCACAAGCTAATCCTCTTTGAGGTCAAATCAGGCTAACTCAGAATAATGTGGAAGTGATTTTATAATTTACATATATTTTTAACACTACGTATTACTAACCATTCAAGTTATATGTATGTGTAATTATTACTTTGGGAAGTGTACCAGCATTTGTGTGGAAAGAATAGAAAACCATTAAGGAAAAACTACCCTCAATACACCTGATCAGGATTCAAACCATTATCTACCTGTCATAGGCAGTCCAGTCTATAAAAAAAAACCACACACATTTTAACACAAACAGAATATTTCGGCATTGTTGCCTTTATCAAACACAAATAAGAAAGAAGAGAGAGTACAGATAACACAAATACTGGATTACTTCATTATGAATTTAAAGAAAAACTGTTGGCAACTTAAGGCAACAGTGCCGAAATATTATTCTAATTATGTTAAAATGGGTATGTGACTTTTACTATAGAAGACAGAAGAAAGGAATGAAGATTACAATGAGTACAAGAAATTTGGTCAAAATCAATTGAAATAATTTAGTTTAAAGTCCGTTCACCGTAGGAATCGTTTTCTGAAAGGCCTTTTTCCCTACCAGACATCTATTATATAGCAGGATATTGGTAGGAAAAAAGACCTTTCAGAGAGTAATTCCTACCGTGAATGGAATATATATTTATGTCCCACATATTCGTAAAATTATTATATATTTCATAAAACAAATTTTGTTTTTATGGTATGCTGTACATATGGTCATAGTAAACTGGATAAAATCGGTTAATTAAAGCATGTGATAAAAATTTCACTCCCCAAACATTTTAGAAAGGGGGTGGGGGTCAAAGAGTGCATTTTGAGTGTACAAATTTCAGATAGCTATTGATAAAAAAGAATCACTACAGTAGCTTCTTGTAAAAATGAATTACTTACACATTGCTGAGCATTAAGACTTTCATATTATCCATTATTCCTTTCCACTCAACAACACTTTGAAAACATGGTCTTGAGACTTGTATTTAAGTTGGGAGGTGGTGAATGGCCACGTTGTTAAAAGTGCCAAGGTCAAGCTATTTTATATTTTAAATGGCTCAAGAATAAATGAGAAAGCAGGGGCATATATATTGTAGTAATTACCCATAAAAAAAATTGATAGATATTTTCTTTGTCGATAGATAGAAACTTCAAAATTTTGGATCTAAATCTTAATATCGCCAAGATTCGTTACCAATTATAACATTATTTATTAATTGTATTATATTTGGAAGAAGGTATAAGAAAGTGGATAGAAACATATAAAAGGGAGACAAACACAATATGGCCTTTACAATGAAAAGAGGAACCCAGTTCACACTTTACACTGCTGCCAATGGACAAAGAAAATTGATCGTCACCGCCCAATGCCCTGACCCAGGTTTCATTCTATCGGAACTCATCAGGGAGGAGTGTGAAACGTGCAACGCAAATTCCTAAAAGAGAAAACAAAAATAAAAAAATGGGGTGAAAAAGGAAAATGGTAAAGAATTTATTAATTATTAATTATTATTTTTATTATTATTATTATTTAAAGTGGGATCCGAACCCTGGCGAAGGCCTTGCATTCCACACATTCACAAGTTGTGATTAGTGATTAATACATGTCTTTTCAGAGGTGAAGGAAGGCTTTGGCAATCAGATAAATCAGTGCCAGGACCGAGGATTGAACTCAGGACCCTCAGCACAGAAGTCCGACACCTTACCCCTAGACCGCAGGGTCACCTACTCAATTCTAACAACTGTAAATGTATCGAATTTGGATTATGTGGAATGTAATTAAAAATTCAAATCTAATAGGCAAAAATTTAAATAATTTAACTTTTACAAAGAAGTTAGCATAGATCCATTGATTGACCTGACTATATACACTTGTGAATCTCATAATATTTCAAATCTAGTCATTAATTGACAAATCTTATTGATCTTGTTTTTTTATTGGAATCAAACTAAAAATTAGAGATGGACCCCTCACATCCATCAAATCCTGACAAGTATTCGAGATTTGAAGATTCAGTGTTTTACTAGATTCGATGGTCAAATCTTTCACCTGATAAACAAAGCATAGTAATATTATTTTGAATTCAAATAGGCTTACTTGAAAAGCACAACTTAATTTGTAATCTTTATTTTGTCGGACAAAAGAGATAATCACGAATAAAATCATTATTAAAAAAAAAAAAAAAATTGTTAGGTGTTGAAAATCTAACGTGCCTAATACCCTACCCTCCCACCTTTATGGGAAACTTGGACTCGGCTGTTTCAGAACTCTTCAAAAACTGAAAATCAAAGCTAGAATTACAAATAAACTCTAAATAAACAAAACAAATTATGGCTTTTTTTAAACAGAAATAAGAACACATTACACATGATACAATATCAGCCGCCATGACGTATATTATGTTTACTCGCCAGAGTGATGATTAAATAAAGATAATGTTAATTTTTACTACCAAACTGGTTTTAATTATCTACAACTATGCAAACAACTCCAATTTATTGCATACGATCCTGAAGTTAGATATTTTGTTGAGTTTCATGAAAAATAAAAACTGTCAAGAGTCAAACACAGATATAACTGTTTATTACGTCTACTGGCCTACGTATCGTATATTGATTGTTTGAATTTGATTCAGGTAATCTGATCACTTAGTAAGGGCTATCAAGTTTTAAGAATCAAATAACGACTTGCTAATTCATAAGTTGTTTTTAAATTTATTTTAACTAAGAGTTTTTCTTCTTCTTTAATTAATATGTTATTGAAGTGATTGTAAAAATATTCAAACATAGTCCTGCCTAGTTAAATGAGACTGAACATATTGCAAGAGTCAAAAACAAGTTTGTGTTTTAAATAAAATGTATTCTCAGAAATCGATATATTGCAAGAATCGAATAATATTTCTTGTTTTCTACGCGAAGCTATATAATAGATATATAAGAAAATAATAATAAAACAGGCATTATTGAGTTCACTATTTCCAATGTATGTTTAATTGTTAAGTATGTTGTTTTAGTCTTTATTAAAAAAAATCTGTATGTATTTTTATTTTTACTTTCTTATTAAAATGAATTATAATCCTTCAATGATGATTAAAATTGATCAAAGGATAATGAGGCCTAATCTGTTTATGTCTCATGTCTTTTTAGAAATTTAACTCATTCTAACAACACTTTTAACAACTTTTAAAAATAACAAAAGACTCAAATTTTGATTGATTTGATTTCAAAACCATAATATGAGTCTGGATTGTTTAATTTGGCTGGATTTTAACTTGTATTTTGCGAGGGGTGGCTGGGGTTGATTAAAATTATTATTATTATTACTATTAGCACTGTGTCTTACTACCCGTTCGGGTTGTACGCACTTACGCTAATGTGTAATGGTAGGTTTGATTGTGAGATGAAACGGAGGACCTACAGTTTAACGTGGAATCCGAACCACGGTGGAGGCCTGGCATTCCCCACATTCACATTGATTAAAATTGAATGCATGATTGAAATAAATCTTAATTTACAGTTTAGGCCTATAATGTATGTCTATTTGTAAATCATTAAAATTTCTAACACTTTGCAAGGATTTGGATTCAAGATTCGAAAATAAAATGCAAATTTGGATTCGAGAAATAGTGGATTCGACCCATCTCTATTAAAAATAATATACTTTTTTTTTTTAAATTGATAAAATTTAATTGTAATAGATTTAATCTGAAACATATTAACTACAAAATTTGGATATGATTCAACACATTTTTATTAAGAAATATTCAATTTGGATTATATGTGAATAGTTTTATTTTTAAATATTCGATTTGACTGGGAGAATGGTAAGCCCTGAGACAACACTATAGTGTGTGTACAACCCAAGTGTTAACTCGAAAGAAAGAAGTTGTCAGAATCAAGAAGAAAGCCATGTAATACCTCGCACAGCCCCAGTGACACTGCTAGCTGAAGAGGGGCGTGAGGGCTCTATTCTTTCCCTGCTGGTCTTGGTGGCAATCGAGACGTCATACTCAGCGTCTAATTCCACATAGTTGACAAGGCCTGCCAAAGAGGTCACTCTGCCAGCACTGTCATCCACTGTCCCTGGAATGTTGGTCTCTTCCTCTACCGGGGTGTGTGGGACTCTGCGTGGGGTCGCTGGTTCCTCCCTTTGACACCAGGAATCCATCATGGTGGTAGTAGTAGTAGTAGTAGTAGTAGTAGTATTAGTAGTCTAGTCATAAAAAACAGATGATATTAGTGTTGGAATATATGAATAGTCAGGAGTTTATAAATTGGAATATTATAAAAAAAGGTCTTTATAGCATCAGATGTAACACAGGCAAACAACTTGTTTTTTGTGGTTGTAAGGGAGTTTTGGTACTGTGGCTACACATAATTTTCATCAATCAATACCATCATGCCCCGCTTGTGAATACGCTGTCTTTTTATTTTATTGTCACCAGCCACAGTAGATAAAAGAATCTCCTTATTTGTCTAGGGAAGAAGAGGTGGAATTATATCACCCGTTTTGATGGCTGCATGGTCTAGCACGTTACGCTTGTGTTAGGCTATACTGATGAAGACGGGGAGCTTGGGGTTCAATGCCGGACGGGTGCACTTATGGTGGTTTTTCCTAAATGGTTTTCTACTTTCCCTCCATGCAAATGCAAGTGCACTTCCTCTAAATTAAACCTTAATAATTCCTAACAAATTAGTGTGATTAGTACATAGGTTTACAACCCAAATGGGTAGTAGGATGTGGCAGTAAATTCTTTTAATCAAAGCCAGCTCAGAAATTTCTTGGAAATTGGACGACTGTAGCAGCTATTTGAAATTTCTTTATCCAGTAGTTAATTAGGGACACAGGATGCAGAGGGGAGTAAAACAACAGGAAGATATTTTAAAATGCATCTTTCCGAATCCTAGAATTGAAAAGAAACACTTTGACTCATGAACGTATTTAAATTGGGTTACTGAAAGTGAAAATATGGAAAATAATTTTTTTCTTGGTAAAATAAATAAATCTTATCACTCATTTCATATGAAAAAGTTGTATTTATCGATTTTTACAAAATTTTGTATATTTATATTTATTTTGATGCAAATATGTGGTAAATAAAATGATTGGCTTTTGTTAAATAAAATGTTGGGTTTCACTTTTTAAAAAAAGTCAATAAATGTTAATTTGTTTACAACTTACTTGAATTATATGCATGTGTACCAATTAATAATAATAATAATAATAATAATAATATTTAGCACCGCGTCTTACTACCCGTTCACTTTAAGTACTAATTACGCTAGTGGATTAGGAATTGGGAAGGTTGAATTAGAGGAAGTGAACCCGCATTTGCGTGGAGGGAGAGTGGAAAACCATTTAGGAAAAAAAAAACAGTTCACCCGACCGAGATTCGAACCTCGATCTCCTCGTCCTCAGGCAGTCGAGCAGCTCAACACGACTAACGCGTTAGCCAACTACGCCACCGAGGCGGGTGTGTACCAATTAGGCTAATGTAATGTAATGGTAATAATAATTTTTTTTCTTTAGTTAGTTTAATAACAATAATATCTTGTTAGTGTATAATCAGATTATTTCTATAAGGTATTTATTTTTATTTGTGTTATCCTAGAAGAAATTACTGTATTTTGAAAATCTTAATGCAACATTTGAAATAATCAGCAAAAGATGGAAGGAGCAGATAGCAGCAAGTGTGTGAGTGAGACGAGGAGAGTGGTGGATGGAAAGAGAAAGATGGAGGCATTTTACCAATCTGACTGGACTACAGGCCGGAAACAGTTGTTGATGATGATGATGATGGACTACAATAATCATTAGGTTGGTACTCACAATCAGTTCAGCTATAGGTTTGAAGGGGTTCGAAGCAATTGGAACATCTTCTTGAGTTTGGACAGTAACACCGTTTAGATCCCCTCTCTCCTCTTTCGCCAGTCTAACTCTCTCCTGTCTGTCTTTCCTCTCCTGTTCCAGTAGCTTGCGCTGGTCAGCCAAGTCACTCTCCACACGGGCATTCATTCGAACATAATCCCTCATAATAAGGTTCAACAACCATCTAGAAATAGTATCCACTGAATTAAAACTCTTGACCTAATTGTAAAGTTACTACTTTTAGCTGGCTTTATTTAATTATTTTTTTATTTACACCTTGTCTTACTACCAGTTAAGGTTGTATGCATATCTACTAATTACAATGAGTTGAGAATGGAGGTTGAATTAAAGGAAGTGTACCTGCACTTGCATGAAGCAAGTGTGGTAAACCATCCTCAGTACACCCTGTTATTGGCAGTCTAGTCTAACACGAGAGTTACACCTTAGACCATGTGGCCACTGAAGCAGGTTACTACATTAAAACACTAAAAAGAATGAATGAGAGTTTTTTCAGTGTGTAAGAACAAACATTATGAATATGTCAAAATGATTTATATACATATGTATATTAAAAATGTACTAGAGCAGGGATCTCCAAACTAAGGCCTGTGGGCCACATCTGGCCCGCCACAAAATTATATCCGGATCACCTCAAGATTTTAACCAAAAAACATTGTTCCCCTTTGATATTTCTTAACCACGCAGTATATATGACATGTTCAGTTCCTATCTGCATGAATGCTTCCCTCCATGACACTAAACCAGAGTTTTTGTCAGAATAGTAAGCCCTAATTTTCAGTCGCAGGCATCATATGATGAAAGACCTCAAACCACGGTGTAAGAGACAGCTGGTGTTGCTCCCGATATCTACAACAAAACGGCTTGAGAAGATTTTTAAGTATTTCCAAGTCTCTCAGCCGAGGACTATAAAAGGAAATTCATGAAAGATGCTACATAATTTCAAAAATAAGTAATTTTACTTAATCTTTATTATAAATATAAATTGATTAATTATTCAGAGAAAATAATCAACTTTAATCATTCTTATCAAACTCTGACTGGCTTTGGAAAGTGTAATTTTTTTGCAGATGTGACTGGCCATGTGAATATCAATTGACTCTAAAGTTTCAAACTGAAAAACATTTGATTTGTAATTCATTTGCAAATGTCAAGGCATTCAGGTAAAAAATGATAATACCTGAAGAACAGGTGAACGTTCATAACTTGGTTCAATTTCCATCTTGGGAAAAAATGTCATCAAGAACGCGAAGCAGAGTTTCCTTCTTCATTTGCATTTTAATTCATTTCTGACTCATAAAAACAATTTCTGAGACAACAGTTCTGATCTCGATGGAAAAAATATAAAATAAGGCTGTTTTAAAAGCCATTTGATTGCAATGTTGAAACACTACCACGTCAGTTTTAAATGCATTTTATTTTAGCCCCGCGACTTACTACCTGTTCAGGTTACATGCCTTGGAAATTATTGATCTCGAATCAGATGGGATGCTGAAACACAAGTGTAAAGAAGGAAATCTGATCTAATTTTATAAATCTTTGACGCCTGAGCAGTTTCAGAATTTGAAGTGATTTGCTTGTAAAGTTGTCAGTTTTTGAAAAATAACCTGTGTAAAAATTAATTCTCAAGAATGAGTTTGAAGTATGTCAAGTCCAACTATTGAGCAAATTTACATGATAAGCATTTAAAGTCTATTATAAAAATGGGCACCTCAAGCTTGAAACCTCAGTTTAGCAATATTGTAAGATAAAAAAAAACGTTCCATTGATCTTGTTGTGCAAAATTCCATAATTTGTTAGCTAAAAATGAAATCTCCCATTGCTATCCCGGAGAAAATATGAGTTTCTGTTCCTTGAAAATATGTGTGCCTTTCTTTGAATAGTTACATTTATCTTTCATTCTGAATAATCATGCTGATTTCTCTTAAAAGATCCAAATAAATATTATTCATTCATTTATAAAAATGTTCATTTTTTTAACCTAGGCCCAGGAAAATGTGTAAAATATATTATGTGGCCCGGTTGCTAGAGTAAAACGAATAAGGAATAAGCAAGGACATAGGTGGAACTAAACTTACAATTTATAAGAGTTGGCCAAGCATGTATTACAAAAAAATGTTGCTAACAACTTATGATAAAGATCATACTTATTTTTAACAGTTTTTTAGTATGCTCTTTAAACACTAAATTATGACGATTTCCTTATCTTTAAATCAATGAAAAATTATTCAAGGATTACAATATACCAATATTTTGTTTGATAATTTGCCTTTACGTTTATTTTAATACATTACACAGTAGCTGTCGTAGTGTGTTTATTATTCAAATGATAGTACTTGTAGCCATTGTGAACGCCTGGATCCACCTTCCGTTTCCCATGCCCTCCGCAGACAGCCGAACATGTCTCCACAAGGGTGGGACAACGCTGTTGGTTCACTATGGCCTCCACGTTCAGCCGCTCAACTATGTCCAGTTCATCGAGGGCACCTTCTTTGTCTTGTTTGTTGGCTAGCCTGACACAGCAGTATCAATGCCATTATACACTAGCCATAAATAATAAATTATATGTAGATAGTAGAGTCGGAATGTTGAAAAATAAATATGAAGTTAATTAAACTTTTCAAGGATAATATTTAAAAAAATGACTTAATGCAGAGGGGAGGGACATGGTATGTAAGAAGTAAATCTACTAGTGTTTGCTTAGAAGGATGATAGAAAACAAATACGACAAATGATTTCTTTAGTTCACAGCGTGTACACTACATGTGTTACCAGCTTAACAATTAAAATATGGTATAAAAACAGGGTAGACAAAATTTTATCCTTAATTATGACTGATGTAAAATGTAGGCTTTGTGATGACTGTAAACTTAATTGTGTGAGATGAAATATTATAGACATATTTGTTGCCAAAACCTTACTTGTGAAAAAACTTGACAAAAAAATAAATTATGAATTTTTTAAATAAAAATAAAAATATTTCCTAGTTGACAAAATAAATGTTAAATGGTAATTTAGCCATCTCGTAGATTGGTTCCCGCCTTTCTGAATGTCGTACCACCCCAACAATTTATGTAAATTGGACTACTATTATAATGACGCTGAATATTTACTATTTCAGTACATTTTTAATGGTGTGCAGTCTTAACTTGAATAAATGTTGCCACCCTTCCAAACACTGTTTAAATATGTTTTACTTTTGGAGAGACTTGGTCTGAATATATTTATAAGATTTGATGAGGCCCTATCCTTTTCAGACTTTAATTTGCTTGTTTGGTTTGGCTTCTCACGGTGTATCACTGTGAATAACTGTACATAGCATTGATGGTATGTGTACCACAGTTTGGGAACCGCTGGTCTAATATTTTATAAATTTACTAGCAAAATAAATTATCACCAAATCACTGTAACTAATTTAAACCTTTGAGAGTTTCAAAGCATTTTTATTTAGTTTTGGTATTACCAGGCTTACTGGCTTACTACAGGTTTGAGTAAGCCACAGATTACAGTAATTAATCCATAAAGATAAGATGTATTGAGTGAGTGTCATGGAAATACATCAGGATTCACTTAGAGGGGGAAATGAAAACCACCTATGATAAAAACTAGCTCCAGTTAACTTAGTTTAGTTTGTTATTATATATTTGTTGGCTTGTACATTTTGTAACCAACAAATTTACTCCTGTTTAAAAACTGATCAACAAAATGTGTTTTGAAGAAGTTTTTTTTAATCTTTGAAACTATGCTAACATATAAGAATGAAATTCAAGAGGAGGTTAAAAAAAGAATTCATGTTGTCAATGTTTGTTACTATTCAGTTTGTAAGCTTTTGTCAGCTCATCTTCTGTCTCGAAATATTAAAATGAGAATTTTACAAGACTATAATCATACTCACTGCTCTTTATGGATGTGAACTGTGGTCATCAACCCTGCACCAAGAGAATAAGTTTAGAGTTTTTGAGAACAAAGTGTTGAGAAAGATATTTGGACCTAAGAGGGACGGATGAAAAAATCAGAATAGCCAGAGTTTTCTATCGGAGAACATCATGGTTTGTATTAGAATTGGATCGAATCCACTATTCTACAAATCCTAATCTCACAATTTACCTTCAAATCTTGGAAAAAATTATTAATATAAGAGGATATATGGATAGAATAGTATAAAATACAAATAATAGCTAAATCTTAACATTTTATCATATAATCCATCCAATATAACATTAATAAATTCAGTTAAGTGTTAAGTTACTGGTTCGGGGTCTGGTTGTTAAGTTCATCCTATAATTAAAATTGGACCTAAATGACCAATAAGTAATATTAGAGCTCTAAAACAAATTTCACTTGAAAAATTGGATTTTTTTTAAGAAAGTGGGTCCTTAGTACATTATTTTTGGGTCATCAAATCTCGAATATCCGTAAATATTTGAGGGTCCCATCCTCATTTTGTATGCATGTATGTATGCATTAAGGATAAGGCCAGGGTAGGAAGGAGGATGATAGGCGTGTACACAACATTTTAGTTGGGAAACCTGAAAATACAAGATCCCCTGGTATGCCAATACGCCGATGGGAAGACCACATGAGAATGTATTTTTGAAAGATGGTGAATGTTAGGTTGGAGAGTGGATGGAGGTGTCTCAGGATAGGGTTGAATGGCGATCTTACGTTCTGGTGGTCATTAACTTTCGAATTCCTTAAGGCCAGAGAGTAAAGAGGTTATTCTAACACTATCATTAACATATGTCGGAGATATTAGTCAGTATTAAATAGCTTTTGCTAAATGTTTTATGCGATACAGCCAACCCATCGAAGAGTAAGGGCTTGGATGCTTTTCACAAGATGAAAGTATATTTTTTAAAGTTTAGTTTAACTTTTCCCATAAACTAATATATTTGATTCTAAATACCGTAATGTAGCCTACTAGAAAATATCTGGTAATATTGAGTAGTTATATTTTTATATCTGCTGGGATAACTAGAGGTAAAAAATGGCTTGATCGTAATAAAGTATATGAGTAGGTACCGATATTATTTTTAAAGCAGTACACACTACTTTCAAATAACTAATGTTGAAATAATTAAACTGGCGTCACATAATGTATAAAGAAATAGCAGCAAAACATAAAATTTCAAATATAAATTATTTTATTACAAAATACTTAAACTTTAATAAATAGCTTTAAAGTAATGCCGATACTAGTTCAATGATAAGCGAGTAAATGATCATTTATTTTAATAGTAGAAATTTACAGCATATATCAAGTATGTGTATTAACAGGCAATTTCAAAGTAAGTCATTTTCTATTTATTTTATTGATAATACATAATTATTTGGAATAATGTGTTGCCCAATATTAAAAGGCTATAAAATGCAGGAAAAAACATGTTTTTTAGGAAAATGCTTGATCAGTATAATCTTCCTGTTTTAAAGAATGGGATTATTTATTTCAACGCCATTTTATAAAAAAGTATATTGTACTATTGCACATTTACGATTTGTATAAATGGTTTCAATTTAATTTTTAATCAAATCAAATTTGAAAATGGAGCTCTTCTACTTACTGCACCCTTAAGGGCTACTTGTCGCAATGTTAATATAGTTGAGATATTTTTAAGTTAACAACTCATCCGGAGCTAGGCATGCACTTGGTCCTTCAGCTAGTTAGTGCTGCCTGAACCGTCTGGTAAAAGTCACATGTATTAGGGGAATTCTATAAGTGCTGTGGTTACTTGTTACCCTCCACAATGAATTTTTATAGCAAGAGCGAAAAGTCCTATCAATTTTTCCAGGAAAGGTACTATCACATAACTCCCAAGGTTCTTTTACATTCCATAATCAAGAGGGGACAGACAGCTTTACTTCCCCTCCAAAGGAAGTTTTGCTATGGATTTTGAATGTTCAAGAAAAATCTGTCAACCTCAGCCGATTTTTAACCCACAAACATCAGATCTTGAAACGAGCACTTTACCCCAAGACCACCAGGATTGACTTTTGTTATCTACAACTTGTCAAAAAAAAATCTAACCTTAAAATCTAATAGACATTCTGTTTATCGCTGTCTGTGACTTACAGAAGTACTGGTTTCCCTGCTAATTTGTCATGCGTAAGGAGAGTTTCCAAGACTTTACGTCCTTCATCGAGTCTTGCGACATCACTGGCATCAACAACAAATATCACACCATGGACCTGTTTGAAATAGTTTGCATCAATGTAATTAACTTATTTGAGTCCAGTAAGAAACATTAAAACTATTACTAGAGAAAGTTAAAACTTGTGGTCGCACAAGTAATATGCGTGATTTTGACATGAAAATTCCAAGGTTTCTGACTTGACATACGAAGTCATGGTTCAATCTTAGGTGGTTTTATTAAGGGTAGTTTCCAGCTTTCCTTTTAAAACATTATGAGAGAGTTATTTATCTTATTTTCTGAATCAGTTTTCATTTAGATCAAATCTTATAGTTAAAAAAATAATTCTTTTTATTTGAACCTATTAAGTTTAATTCAAATTATACGTCAAGTCATGTGATCTGCAGGTGTCACTTTTGATAGATATCATCACTACCTATAAAATAATACTAGTTATATAATGCAATGTTATCAATGTTGACCCTAAAAATATGTTTTTTTTTATCTAAGCCTCTTAACAACCCAAGCTCTGTGATGGATGGCTTTTGGGTGGTATATACTTTATAACATTATTTTAATTTTTAAAATGTCAATATTTAGTTTTCACATAGCATAATATTGATCATATATTATTCTTGTGGACTCTGCAATATTTTATTTATTTTGTGTATTGATTTACATTTTATATACTAGCTTTTGTTTTGAATTAGGAGCCTACTATTTTTTCCCCTAGATGTACTATATATTTTATTAAATCATTTCCAACTGAAACAGAGACCTAATAAGAAGAGAGATATCATTTCACAGCCATGAGGATAGTGGTCGTTTACTTTGTCCTACTGGTTTTTTATTATGTAAAGGATGGACATATGTTCATTTAGATTTTATGGACGTCACTTTTATTTGGAGACTCACCGTTTCAAATGAATGGCTACTCAAAAGCACATGCACCAAAACTAATGAATCTATACATATACAGTTTGATTAGAGTATGGATTTCAGTAGTTTTATAATTGTGTAACCACATGGCCTAAATTGGGAGCTGTGTTTGTATAATATTGTAGTGTTTTGGATTGTGAATGACAAAATGAGTATTGCATGGTGTTATGATTAGCAAGTAAACCAATAGAATAGAGGTGCTGACCACGTAAACAGTGTCAGCATTCCAGAGGGGGAAACCAGGCCGGGCGGCAGAATAAAGAGTGCTATTGGGACTGACTATTTATTCACCATAGAGTCTAGGGGATCAATCTGCCCGTTTTGGGGGGTATTCGGGTTAGGACGCTGGCACATTAGTACTTGTATTTGAGGCTACCTCTCAATCTCAGCGTAGCAGGGTTCGGAGACGGTGTAGGATCATCTAGGGGTCAGACAGGCCATTAGTTATTCCTTGCAATACTTCATTCTGTCACACACTTCCAAGTTCTTTTATATTTTCAATATCACTATCAACATCACATTTGTAATAGATATAGTAGTACTTAAATAAAAACCATAAAATCCAAGTTGAACGTCAATCACGAGCCCAAACAATCATATATCCCTCCCATCCTCAGCCATATCGCATCTTGACAAGATTTAGGCCCACAAACATGTAACATGTAGGGGTATGGGGGAGGGTGGTGACAATTGATATATTTTGGTATTATGTTTAGCACCAAATAATAAAACTTTTTTTATTATTTTTATTTGGGGGTTTAAATTACACTTGGACACAGGAATCAAATCCAGGATCCTGTAATTAGTGTGCCAATGCTCTACCACCGAGCTATCCAGGACTCAGGCCATGCTATGAGTAAAAGGTGACCCTAAGCACAGGGTAAATACTGATAGAGTATTGACATGATAGCCCAAAGGTCTTGGGTTTGATTCCTGTGTCCAGGTATCATTTTCCAACTAAATGAAATTTGATGTCAGTGACGGATATATCAGTAACCTATGATCTTTCCATCTTAACATTTTATCTTGTGGTTACTTGTGCTAATGGTGCCACAGAGAGATCATGATTATACCTTGTCAACTCTTCAATTATGTTCAGACGACTTGAACCAGGCACATCCAGAGTTAAGGACAGGCAATATAAAGGGTGATTCGAAACTCACTGTACAAACTTTAATGGGATAGAAAAATATGTTTTCGTTAGTGACTATGTGCGCAAACATCACTTTTTGGTGTGGTGGAGTTGTTCAAATGGCTATTTTTCACCATTGTCATATGTAACATAGACTTAGTATGTGTGACATGAAGCATTTCACCAAATCTGAGACGGCTAACATACATCTAGCATGGGGCTGCCAGTGGAAATGGAAGAGCTGCTTCAAGATTGTACTGTGAACGGTATTCTAAGAGACATGTGCTGAACCACTTAGCAACTGGCAACTGTATGAAACTGGAAAATTTAATGTAAACATGCATGATAACATTGTAAACTGCTGTAAATAAATAATAAATGTTATTCACACTTTCTGCCTTTCATTTAAATGCATCAACAGCACCCTTTAGCAACTAAGGCTGACGTCTGCAGATATACATTGATCAACAAAAAAAAGTTTATTTTTGTGTTCCCTAGCTCCCATTAATGTTTGTACAGAGAGTTTTGAGTCATCCTGTATATCTACATACTTTGTGAACTAATGATATTGTGTACATTGATACTCACATCAACAAAATACCTGTGCCAAATGTCCCTGATTTGGGCTCCACCACCCAAGTCATAGATAAGAACACTGTAGTTACGGTGATACAGCTTGACAGACGAGAATCCAACAGTTGGTACAACTGTGTCTAAAGGCTCTAGAACAGTATAGGGGATGCTAGAGTTTGACAAGGTAGTTAGTTACCTATAAACAAGTTGTACAAAACAAACATGGCAACACTTTAATGAAAGAGTATGTTGATTAAACTTTTGATAAGATGTCATATTAATTTTACAAAAAACAAGATTCTTAGATAAATGGATAAGCCTACCTAAACAATGGGATTTTTGGCTAAAACAAAAGTTTTAAGAATAAACAAAAGCCTTAATTTAATACTTTAGGCTAGTAAAGACATCTTATACTAAGGAAGAATGAATTAGTGCAGTAAATGATTGCTAGAACTGAAACCGTGGTTGTACAGTCTTTAACAGATATACAACTTGTGGTCTAAGAAATTAAAATCTTTAGTTTTAAAACATAGGCTATTGACATTTTCTAATAAAATATTGTGTTTGCATTATTATTTTTTACAAACAAATCTAAATAGGCCTAGCTTAAATAAATTATATGTTGATTCCACCAGAGTCCTAAATTTGTGGAAATCAGAGTCATATTTATATTATAATACAAACTTTTAAAAACTTTTTTTTTTAGGATTCATAGAAGACCTACCAAAGGATGTTATATTAGCACCCGAGAACTACACACTTAAAATTGTAGAAAGCTAGATCATTGCATTTCACATATAGAAAACAAACAGGGCATATGGGTCATCCATAAACCACATAGTGCTGTTGAGAGAAGATGCGCTGAAGTTCAAAATTAAATTATTGGTAAACAATAATATTAACAAGAAAGAAAAAAAAGAAGGTTGAACTGGTATGTATGAGTCAGGGCTGAAACATAAATCTGAAAGTCACTTTTAATTCCTTCATTAGTGCCAATAGCCTAGCATTCTTCTCTTCATATTTATACTTTTCTTAATCTCTGTTTCCCATTAAGGGCATTACTACCACTGGCAACTTAAGAGCTTCGCGAGGATACATGACTTCAGCTTTATTATGGTAGTGTAAGTCAAGCAGCCTTGTTGTGTAGGCACAGACGTAAGCTGATACTCCGTGGGTCAACTGTTTGAACTTATGGTTTGATAATTTCGTTGGCTGGTCAGTGATGACTCATCAGAGTAGCAAGAGCCGGGAAGTGTTGATAGCTTGCAAAAAGAGCAATACATTCAGTAGAGTTATCTTCGATTAAATTTCTGGCTGGATGTCCGTCATTTACGTCCGTAGTTGGTCTATCATTATGAAAAGTTCAAGTTTTTATGATTACATATTTGTTCTGGATTGTTCCGCGAAGAGGTTCATTTGTTCCGTTTTGATAAACCCAAAAATGATAAAGCTTATTATATTGGGGGAAATTTTACGCGGTAGACCCCCCCCCCCCTCATTAACTTAAGGAAATTTACATTTTCATGGTTGCGATAGATTGTTACGAATTGTTCCGCAAAAAGTTTTGTTTGCTGTGTATTTTTTCTTGTACAAATAGGATGTAAATTTAACACTTTCTTTACTCATGAGGGACAAACTTCATGGAAT
>CABFOV010002110.1:0-11040 GCA_902141375.1 Timema poppense | reverse complement strand
CCAGGCCCCTCCACAGAACCGCAGGTAGGCCCCTGCATGAAACCGCAGCCTGGCCCATCAACAGCACCTTCGTTTGCCCCCCTGACTTTTACTCGGCCGTGCGATGAAGAAATGTGGCAGAGATTAGCCCCAGACTGCACGTATGAGGAGTACATAGCAGCAGACGATGACATCACAGTTTAGAGCACCCTCGACGCCGCCGATATAATCAGGGAGCAGCAGGAGTACAGCGATGAAGAGGGGGAGGAAGAAATGGAAGAAGAGCCTGAAGACATCCCCATGATGAAAGATGTTCTGAAAGCTGGGGACGTCTACTCAAGCACACTTAAGTGCCAGGGATCTAGTGAAGATCTGTGGTCCCAGTTCTATAATTTGAAAGACTTTGTCGAGAAAACTGGCGCTAAGAAGAAGCAGGCCTCCATAATGGACTTCTTCAAGAAATAGGTAGGTTTTATTTTATTTACTTTTTCATGTGTTGTCTAAAAAATGCAATTTTTTCGTATTAAGGTCAGGGGTGGAACAAAATCTGTTAAAATTCCAATAACGACCCCTTCGAAATAACGACCCTTTTCCGGGGAACCGTGAAAGGTCGTAGAATTGAGAGTTGACTGTAATAATATTTTTACTACTGAATCTTTTTACTTATTCATATTGTATAATAATTTACTATAGTGGGATAGGGATTAGGAAGAAGTATTTTAGAAGTAATTTACCCCCATTTACGTGAAAGAAGAGTGAGAAACCATTTAGGAAAAAACACCCTCAGGCTCAGTAGACACAATAAGGATTAAAACTTCGATCTCCGCATCATCAGCTGGCCACAGTCTAACATGAATGTTATGCCTTAGGCACATATGCTCACTCAAAATGCCTTAAACTATTCAGACAATGAAGTGGGCTATTGGGGAAGTTAAGTAGACTTGTTTTACAAATTCTGAACGAATCAAGGAAACCTTCTAATATTTTTTAAATGTTTGTAGCTTGATTTTACTATAAATAAACATTTGGAGCAACTTTTAGAAAATAAAACCATATTTTTATTATGTTAAAATTAACAATAATTTACCATCTATCTATTATTAGTGCTATTTTCAGGGTGTACAACTAAATTAGATTACATTTTTAAATTCCCTGTCTTTTCCGGGTTTTCCCAAGCTAATTTCCAACTTTTCCAGACACTTTATATTCCACACATTATTTTAAGATTGCAATTTAATGTAGGCAAAGTCATTTAAATTACATTTTGACCTCGAGAATTGAGACTAGTATGATCAACAAGGACAACTGTAATAAAATATATTCACGATGTGTATTTTATAGATATTGATAATATCTATCTCAAGTGATAGCTTTAGATAACACAACTATAGAAATGTGAAAGTAAATCTAGTAGCTTTTTTCTAACTCATGATTGTATGTCTATTCATAAGGAAATTGGGGTTAGTGTTGAGAGTTTAGCAGATAGGGAAGGGTGCCAAACAATGACTCACAGACAATCAGTTTAATATTGGTTTACGGTATCATGGGTATGTAATGGGTTCAGGTCTACTGCAAAGTAGGCCTTTTGTGGATGTTTAAAACTTCACACTGTGTTTAGCCATATTTTAGCAAAACAAAAAACGGGATTAAAGTAAAAAAAAATTAATAGAAACTTATTTTGGGAGTACCTAGAATAATATACCTCAAGTATTTAAAAAAGGAGTGATAATCTACCCAGTAAATAACGTGGGTTGATTTCACTAAACAAAAAAAATATATATTCCAATGGAAAAGGGTACATAATAAATATTCTCTATGTAAAAGGGTTTTAGTTACTATATGTTTCCCTTTGATTGGTGAACCATAAAACATTTTGTAAACTTACCTATGACATCTTCGTGAAGTACCACACAATTTATTGAAATAGCCCAAGCAATTACCCATTTTCAAGGGTACTACATTTCATATCAAGCACAAAAGCTACATCGTTAATAATATAAAACTGGTGTTTGAAAACAAATCACAACAATTAAAAAGCTCAGAAGTCCACCACGACCACGATAAACTAACCGTTTTTAGTGTGACCTATGAAAAATAAAAAGCACTAAGCCTAATATTAAATCTAAAACTTCTAAAAGAGTACGCTAGGCTCTAAAATTAGTTCTAAAACATCTCATACAGAGCGCTAGAGACATAAGTTAGTTGTAAGGCTGACAATAGAGAGCAGCACACAAAACATTTAGTTTAAAAGAATCTAATTGAAATCTAAAAATGGAAACATAAAGAAAATAACAGCCGTTGGAGAGCAATTGAGAAGGAATAAAATAATCTGAAACTTCTTACAAATAATATACATAAGTTTGGTTTCCGGATTGGCCGGAAATTTAGAGTAAATTACCTTTAAAGTTAAATGTGCGTTTTGGATATCGCTATGAAGAATATACTTTAAGATGCCACAACTTCTATATTGCAAACTGCCACACGAGTACACATTTGGTAATTGTAGTAGTATTCGACGTACTTAACGACCATATATAGGTGTAGTATATGAATATTCTTAAAATTGCGAGCACTTTGTTTTTAAATCATCATTCATCAACATTTACTAACTTGCAATTTTGTATTACGATTATTAAGGTGCGGTGGAAGGGAATGGGAGTATTTTTATAGTTTTTACAGAATTTAAATGTTTTGGCTAAAATAAATAATATATTTCTACAGTATCAACATAGAATTTAGTTTTCTGCACATGCTAATAGCAACAGATCTTGAATATCTGTCAAGGGTGTGAAATTTTGTCTAAACCTTTTCTCTTTATTTTAAAAGTTTTGACAAAATTTAGGGACAACCTTGACAGATATTCAAGATCTGTTGATATTATCATGAGTAGAAAGTTAAACTCTATGTTGCTACTGGATAAATATTTGATTTATTTTGGCCAACAAAATGTAATGCTATAAAAACTGTAAAATTACTCTCTCTCTCCCTTCCGCCGCACCTCAATGAAACACATATTTCATTGTTTCCCAATTACATCTTACAACACCTAAATTAGCTGAACTTGTCGACTGTTTTACAAAGGAAAGTAGACTACTTAGCACCGCGTCTTACTATCCATTTGGCTTCAACGCTTAAGTACTAATTATGCTAATGGCTAGGAATTGGGAAGGTTGGATTTAGATGAAGTAAACCTGCATTTTCGTGGAGGTAGAGTGAAAAACCAATTAGGAAAAACCACCCCCAGTTCATCCGAGTGAGATTAGAACCTCAATCTTCCCATCCTCGGGTCATCTTGCTCAACACGAAAATGGTGCGTTAGCTAATTACGCCACCAAGGCGGGTAAGGGGAGGTAAATGAGAAAAAACATCAAAATCAATTGCACTGACGATAATAAAAATCAAATACATATATGAACAATATTTTTTTACTGAATAATAATAATAATTGTTTATATGTAATAATACTGTTTTGGACCCCTGTCATATTTCTAAAAAGTCATGAATGAAATGTACTTTTCTTTAATGAACTGTATGTAAAATATATTGCTAATACACCATTCATGGAGAATCACATGCCTTTAGAAATAATTTCAATACACTATGTTATAAAAATGCTTTTTTTGTTGTTTTAAAAATCAACTCCATTGTATTAGAAAAAGCTGGCTCCCTCTACCCAATAGGAAGCCAGCCTTCAAAACATCAGGTTACGAGGAACTTTTCTATTAATTAGTTTTAACACGGGTGACAAGGGGTCCAAGAGACAAGGGGTAGGTCATGTATAAGCAACTTGTGCTTATTAATCCAAACAGTGCCAGTAATATACTAATAGACAGTGATAACAGTCTTATTCATCACGCTGCTCGTTAAAAAAGTGCCATTAAAATATATTAACAGAACTTTGTAATAAAACGGTACCAGTAAAATATATTAACAGTTCGATTCATCGCGCGGCTCGTTTAAAGAGAACTCGGTAATATAACATAGTAGTAACACAAATCTACGCAGCACACAGTACTTAGAACGCGGAACGTGTAATATTACAGAATAACAATCCCTAATTTAACAAAACTGTGTAATTTTATATCATATAATCAGTACCGAAGGTGTAATAATTAAAATAAATCGTCTGCAACATCAAAGGTCTTGTTCATTTCATAAGAATAAGTATCACAAAATAATAATATCACATAACCGTGTGATAGCTGCGTAATAAGCCATGTAAACGTCATCATCATGAAACCCAAACATCATTATAAATGGTTCTCAATCACAGGGAAATATCAACAAATATCTAATCATAATCCCATATAAGTATAATTGGCGCCCAATCGCGGGGCATCATTAGTACATATAAATATATATCTTCATATGATGATAATAATGATTATTATTATCATTATTACTAGTAATGTTAGGCTCATGATTCGCATAGAATTTTCCAAATACTTATTAAATTTCAAAATGGGGCTTTTTAGTCAAAGAGGAAGCTTACATTTCTATAGCACTTAACTACCCTTTTTGGCTATAATTTCAATTATGTTTAATAGTTTGGAATGATAAAAGCATATTCACAAAGGAAATGTACCCAAGTTTGTGTGGAAGGTGAGAGTGAAGTAAGCCAACCGCAATACATCCATGATCCATCTATGTTTCTAACACAAATTCTTCTTGACATTGGATCATTGGACTGATTTCGGCTGGCATTCAGTCTGCGTGCCCACCTGTGAAACTTCTAATAAATTTAATATAACGCACAGGAAAATAGTTTTTTACCTCTATATAACAAAATCATAAGAAATACTTTTATTAATTTATAAGATACTTTTTTGTATTTTATTTCTTATTAAAAATAGGTATATTATATCTCCAACTAACACTATAGTTCACTATTTTATAATATTGTATTATCATTGTTGGATTTCGTTGGCTAAAGGAGAGCCACATATTCTAACTAGAAGCCCTAATCTTCGACCAATTCGGCAGTAGGCACACAGCCAATGATAGGTCTCTTTAGATTGTTTAGTAAGAAAATAGGGGAAGGACAAGATGTGCATGCTGAAATGATTGAGTGAATAGCTGGCAAGTCTTCCCCTTGAACACAACCTTATATAACAGTACTAAGGAAGTCTGGCGCTTTTGTCATTTTCTCAATTCTCTGACCTTTTATACTTCAGCATGAGAATGTTTAACCTCATACAGCTTTTCATTTTCAATATTGGAAATAGGTATTACGTTCTAATTCAACACAATTCATATTGCTGTTTGACACATCACCAACATTTTAAAATTAATTAATTTTATGGACATTTTTATTATACATTTATAAACTAGGCAAGTTTATATGTTCTTAAATACACATAGTATGTTTAATAATATATTTAGCACCGCGTCTTACTACCCGTTCGGGTTATACGCTTTAAGTACCTACTAATTACGCTAATTGATTAGGAATTGGGAAGGTTGAATTAAGGAAGTGGACCCGCATTTGCGTGGAGGGAGAGTGGAAAACAATTTAGTAACCTAAGTGAGCCCGCATTTTCGTGGAGGGAGAGTGGAAAACCATTTAGGAAAAACCACCCCCAGTTCACCCGACCGAGATTCTAAACTCGATCTCCCCGTCCTCAGCAGTCGAGCTCAACACGACAAGCGCGTTAGCCAACTACGCCACCGAGGCGGGTCATAGTATGTTTGATTCTATCACCTCCTCGGCCATCAATGGTGTACTATTTTAATTTAATATGCTTCTGGAGTTGGTATGATAAAGGTAGATACAGTACGAGGTGTACCTGCATATGCATGGAGGAAAGGTAGGATAAGATACCATTGTAGACCCCAACCTCTTCGTCACCAGCAGATAAGACTAGATGAACCTGATTTTTTTATTGCACAACTTCTTAATACCCATCCAGGTTGTACACCTGTGCAACATTTACACTAATGTGCTAGGGATTAGGGAGGTTTAATTTAGAGGAATTGCACCTGCCTTTGTGTGGAGGAAAAGTGGAAAACCATTTAGGAAAAACACCCTTGTTGCACCTGACCAGGGTCTAACCTCGTTCTCCCCATCTACAGCAGACTAGTCTGCTGCGAGAGTGGCACGTTAAATCATACGGCCACCCAAGCAGGGCCATTGAAATTGTGAGGCCTGGGGCAAAATATCTGAGACACCTTTGTATGTCACACATTAGATCATTTCGATAACTGAAGGCTAAATTTTCTCAGTTGACGGGTTAACCATTATAATATATGGATATGTACTCGGTACTTATGTTTTTTCTTAATAACTTCTCATGTTTTATGGAATATTGATCAACACTTAAGGCAAGCACTTTAACCCAAGACCACAAAAGTCGACTGTTGCATATCAAAATAAGCAATAAAATAGCAAATAATTTTAATAAATTTAAAAAAATAAAATTTTAACCTGAGTAATTTATTTAAAATAAATTTTTAAAAGTTTTTATATTTAATAGTAAAATAAAGGATGTGATTAACGTGTTTGTCTGTGTAATGCAAACAAACGTGTAGATATTAACCAAATTAGAAACTCACATAGCACTCATGAATATATATCAACTGTCACATGGTCAACTATACCAGTCTTGTTTATTATTGTTTGCTAGTGACGGGGAGTAAGGAGTTCGAATCTTGGATGGTTCCATTTAGGTTATTTTATAAATAGCTTCTTCATATCCTACGTTGATGTTGGCATATTTCTGCAAAATTCAACCTTCCTCATCTCTACCTAATTAATGTAATATAAACCCGCGAGTAATAAGGTTGATAGAAAGGCGTTTTGTAAATAGGGCTACCTTTAGATGATAAGACGGTTCCAAATAAAATAATGAGATATTTTGGGTATTTTTGATTAAAGTAAAAGTATCCCAATCCTTCTATCTACTCTGTTTAGAGCTAGTGTGCCTTTATTCAGGCAAACAGCCAGTAAAACAAAATATGTGGTTGATCTGGCCTAAAGGGTTTTGAATATAATTTAAGGGAGGCGGGGAGACTTGATGAACAATTTTTATACGATTTAAATAGATCTTGATACACATAGCCTATGTTAACTGTTTAATAGATAGTTAATAAACTATTACCCGCACCGGTGGGCACGCAGGCTAGATGTCAAAATAATTTAGTCTGGTTTGCAGGGGCTGGGGAAATTGGGGATGTTTTTTTTCCCCTGAATGGCTTACCACTCTTTACAAAAATTGGGGTACATTGCCTTTTGATTCTACCTTCCTTACTCTTACTACACTAGCCTACAGTATTACATAGTAGAGTTTTTACAAATAGGATGAATTGTTGGTAAGACGAGAAGCAAAAACTAAAAAATTAACTTTTTTTCGGCTCTCAAAGCAAGACTACAAAATTTACGGATATTATCGATTCTAAATGATTTTATCCCTGACAGCCCTGGATTAAAAAAACATCACATTCTTTCTTTCTAAAATTAATAAATTATTATATTTTATTCTTTTATCTTTGGACCAATTTTAATTAGGCCTAGTATGGATAGCTTTGTTCATAATTAAATAAAGAAACACAAATTTAGGCATGGTATATAATCTTGGTAAAATTATATTTCCTTTGCGTGTATGGAGTGTTGTAAAATATTTGGGGAAAATCAGTGTGCCCAGCCGGGATTCAAACTCATACCTCTCCGTCCCTGATAAATCAGACTAAATAAGTTTTACATTTAAACCCCGTGTCTATAGAGGCAGGTGTCGACTAATTAGGTGAGTAGAGTACGTGGCGTATGACCCCAATTAGACCTTTGGCCCCGATCTGTGTTACGTCGTCATTGCGTGTTATGTCGCAACACTCCTATAAGTCATTCACGAGCTAAGTTAACCTGGATGACAGCTCGAAATGTTACTATAAGTAATCCCTAATATATAACTACGCCAACAGCTGACACCTATCAATGTGGATGACTGTAATGAAAACAGATGGTAATATATTAATGTGATAGTTAACTATAGTAATTTAGGCCAATATTATTTATATATTTATTTGAGGTCGGACACAAAGTTTATTTATAGTATTATTACACTTTAAAAATATTCACACCACTTTCACAAAAACTTCTAACGAGCATAGCTTCAAAATGGCGACTGATGAATCTAAACCATATGATTGAACATAACGGTAAACAAGTTTTTTTACAATATGCAGATACGCAGTTGATGAAAATGTTTTGTTCGGTTAAATAGTTCAAAATACGATAAAATAATCATAAATTAATTTATTGTATGTAAAAAAATGACAAGAATTTTCTCTTTTCCAAGTAAATACAATGCCTGTATTAAAAGGTATTGATGTGTGCACTATATTAAACATAATCAATAACGTTCCAAAACAAAAAAATAAGTACTTTTAATCATGTTTAAAATATTGTTTCGAGTTGGATAAAAAGAAATTATTTAAAAAAATGAAATATTATGAGAAAACTTAAGTTAACGTTATTTTAAATTTAATATATAACATGTAATTAAAGATCTTTACATTTATAACAAAACTGTGATCTTTTACAAGTGTTGGCAACCCAAAACCTAAATATATGATTTTCGAACTGTCATCCAGTTAAAAACCTATCGTGAACGGAATATACCTTTTATGTGGCAATGGGTTTTCCCTGGTGACGTCATCGCTCTGTCATAACCATGGTGTCAATTTGGCAGGTGTTTTTCCGACGTGCTGGGGGTTACTGACCAGAATTTCCCCTCTGGTTATTTCCATGACGACATGGGGTTAACAACCTGTTGTCCTCTGTTGCTCCTTCAATGTCGCAAAGGTTTATTTATGGAGTTTGCTTCCGTTAGTCTTCAATGTGCCAATGATTACTCATACCTGGCGCCACTTTTGTGGATCGACAGGAATAGATCGTGACTTTGAAACCGCGAGCTAATACATGTGGCCCTTGACCCTGACAACCCTCCTCCTTTCCCCTTTCAATGTGGCAATGGGTTTTCTTGATGGCGTCATCGCTCTGTCGCAACCCTGACGACTCATACCTGGTGCCAGTTTGGTGGCTCGACAAGACAAGTCGAGACACGAATAGATCACGACCTTGAATTATGTCGCAATTCTCACCCCAAGAATGGGTTTTCCCTGATGACTCATACCTTGCGCCAATTTGGTGGCCCGACAAGACAAGTCGAGACAGGGATGAATCATGATCTTGAAACTGTGAGATAGTACAAGAGTACATTGGCCCTGGTGATGACAGGTGCCAGTTTGGCAGGTTGACAAGTCAAGACTCATATCTAGTGACCTTACGTGTTGGGATAAGGCAAGGAACAAACAGGTTTTGCGTGAATAAAACACGATATCACATACATATATTTATTATGCATTAAAGGTTTCACAGAAATATATAATATATACTATACATTTTTACAGGAATGACGCATATATTCATTCATACCTTTTCTACAGTGTCTCTTAGATGTGTTAGTAAAATTGTTTTTAGTTCACAACCCAACATGTAATAGTCCAAACCGACGACTTGACGTGTATAGTAAATATCATTGATAAGATCCCGGTTTCTGAAGTGTGTTTCCAACATAGGCTGTACAGGCTCAATAACATCCGCTGATTCTGTTAGCGTGTCGCATACATCCACGACGAGTGTGTTGATCAAATCGTTGCAATTTCGTGCAACGGGTGTCGACCACATATCCCGTCAATCAACAGTGATGTCGATGAGGTCCCACACATCACAAAGACGCGCCCAGCTAGGTGCTAGATACGCAAACCTTTTGAGTCCGACGTCTTGTTTCTCCCTGATTACGACCATACGGTCACCGCACATGCATCTCAGAGAGTTTTCACGATTATTCAGGCTAATCTTCTGCGGAGGTTGCGTGTTGCTGAAAAACTTTGCCCAGTCTTAATTTGTTCCTTCAATAGCCTTCATCTGTTTCTGACTGGCTACCAGCTATTATCCAGCTGTTGGAGCCCGCTAGAATATCAGGAAGGGGTGTAGTAGGAACCAGGATAGTGGTGGAAAGCGTGAGGTAGGTCATGTGGAGGGATAAAGATGGTTGGTAGGTCAGGGGTCCTTACCTCGTCCCCAATCTCTTCAAACAACTGAGACATCATAATTACCTCCTCAATACTTAGCACGCTCTCCTGTGACTTCAACTTAAACGTATACGTAGTCTGACTCACTGTGAAATCCTTAGCTCTAATTTTACTTCTAAGGAAATAACTCGCTGGTTTCATACCTCGTGGACTAACCACAATTGAATAATCTTTGTCTTTGTGAAAACCTTTTAGAGTAAAATATATTTTTCCCAATATGCAAGCAGGCCCCACGATGGGTACCATTGTAAATATATAAAAACATATTTTTTATAATATATATGTATATATTAAGGAGGATTAAATTTATTGTTTTTATATTGAAAATAAGGGAAAAAATTAAAAATGGTATCTATCTATTTATTAACTTTAAGTCCAGTGACGTCATTAAAAACCGCACATAAAATATATTTAAAAGAATGATGGGCTAGCTCAGATTTAAAATGAATACAATATTTTGGGCTCAAACCAACATTTACATTTAACAACAACAACAACATTTACTATCTGGGGGTAAAACTTAAAACAATAATAATGCATAAAATCGAACACGACACTCTCTCAGGATCTCTGGGTCATGTTGGAGAAAAATATACCTTTACTATACATGTCATGTAGAAGTGACGACTACCATTACAATATTATAACATGAAGGTTTGGAAAGGATAAGGGCGACATAAGAGAAATATACAAGTATAACAAATCAGTTTATTTTATGTTTAAAAGGTAAATATTATTACATATAGCTTAAATAGCCCTTGCCCTAAACAGTCCTTTGTTAAGAGAAATTAAATTAGACACTGTGATGTAATTTGCCACCCTACCTTGTATTTCCCTATTTTTTTCTACTTTTGTGAACAATTTCTAATTTATTTTCTAATTTAATTTCGCGTGAAATATTCGAAGCTCACCGGCATGTTGCCAGCCTGACTAATGACAATGTTTACATATATTAAATTAAGTAAAAGGACG
>CABFOV010002109.1:72508-93510 GCA_902141375.1 Timema poppense | reverse complement strand
TTGTCAGAGGTGAAGGAAGGGTTTGGTTATCAGATAAATCTTTGCCGGGACCGAGGATTGAACCCCAGCCGCCAGCACAGAAGTTTGACACCTTACCCCTAGACCACCAGGTCACCTTCAAAATAAATAAAATACGTATTTCTTCAGTACAAACATAGAGTTATTTTTTCTTCAAATGGCAATATCAACAGTTGTTGAGTTGTTGAATATCTGTCACGGGGGTTCTGGAATTTAATCAAAAAGTTATTATTTCTTAATTTAAAAAGTTTCTCATCAATGCAACTGTACTCATGATAGGTAGCTATTCAACTTACTGTTGCGGTCACAATCTGATGAATATTTAACTCTTAGGTTTGTACTGAGGTGATATTTTATTTATTTTCGTCAAAAAAAAGTATTGAATTAGATTNAGGTTTGTACTGAGGTGATATTTTATTTATTTTCGTCAAAAAAAAGTATTGAATTAGATTTTTTTTTTTAATATCAGCCTTTCTCCTCGTTATCTACATCCCCATCTAAAGGAAAATACTAAATGTAGGTACGGCCGATATGGATAAAAACCCAGATCTCTCAATAACACGCCTGTCAGACAAGATAAGGCTGCTGTTAGATTTCACGTGGCCACATGAGTGACTCATATGTGATGCCGGCTTTGGTTTTACCCATTAGGATGAGTTTACTGAAATTCCACGAGATTTACCACTAAACTAAATTTATTATGGCCTTTGTAGTTATTTTACAATTATTTCAACCTTAAAGACAGACGTTTTACATTGAGTGATCACACCATGACACTATCTTATAAACTGCAGCTGCACTATAGTATTACCATTGTAGGAACACTCGGCCTATCTTTACTGAACGTCTTGAGATCAAATTCTGACCCAATACATGTATGCTTTGATTGTTGTCGATACGTGCGTTATACATATTAGTGGCCGAGAGATTATATTGTAATTTGTTCAAGCACTAAGAAGGCATGTCTCCTATAAACGTTTATGATTCGGTTATTGTTGCATGAGAATTAATATTCATCATCATCATGAACAGCTTCCTGCCACTTCTGTGTCTGTTTGGAATATAAACCTCTCCACCAGTTCCTTTCTTACCACCACCTCTCTCCCTCCACCTAGGTCCAGTCCTCTCCTCTCTCCTCCACACTCCTCCTCTCCATTCAGCCACCTGTCCCTCGGTCTTCCTCTCGGCCTCCTACTCCCTACCTCTATATCCAACATCCTCCTGGGCATCCTTTCTCTCTCCTTTCTTCTCACATGTCCATACCACCTTAGTAGTGTCTTCTTCACCCTATCCTGGACTGGTTCTTATTTTACTGTTCTTCTTATTCTCTCATTTTCTATCCTGTCAAATTTTATGACACCGATCCTGCTTTTCTGAAATCTCATTTCTCTCACCTGCATTCTGTTTTTATTCTGTTCATTACCTATGCTAATGCAGGGTGTGTCAATATTGGTAGGTAATAGGTGTTGTAGATCACTTTCTTGCACTTGTCTGGTATATATATATATATATACCTGCTTCTTATCAGGCTTCTCACACTTCTGAAAAAAAAAATCTTCTTGCCTTCCTCTCTCACTTATTTATCTCCTGTTCCTTCTGCTCTCCTCTATAATACTCCCCAGATACTTGAAACTTTATACTTTATTCATACTACTCCTTTCTCACTGCCACGCCAATTGTACACCGGTCCTTCCTCACCGTCTTGATTACAATCTCACTCTTGTTATTATTGATACATTTAGTTTTCATTTAATAATAATATTCAATCATTTGCATGTAATGAATATTACAATGAAATTGCAATTACAATTATCAATAAGTTTATATATAAAGGTATCTATTTGTTGTTAAAATGTTAAGAACGCCTATTGCCTTCACATCGTTATGTATAACTTAATTGGTGTGCCTTCCGCAAGTCGCATCTGTACCTATTGACTCATAAACTATCGTTGGAGTGGTTAGTGAACCTCTTTACCAATCGACCACCTAAAAGCAAGTCAGATTGTTTCGCACCCTCTCCTTAGTTCCTGACTTATAAAACACGAGTGCCTCTTTAGCTTTAGGATCGTGGAATTCAATTCCAATCATCTCGCGGGTTTCCGGTAAGGCCGCTACAATCCTGGATAATTTTTATGAACGAAAAAATTGGTGTTAAGAAACCCACTTTCCCTTTAAAACACTTAGGAAACCCGGTGGATTGGGGAAAAACTGTTTAGTGGTAATTTATTTTAACTATATTTGAGTTTATTCTGTCCGGGTAGTAAACCATAAACTAAACAAAGACATAGCTCCCAGTGAGTCCATTCAGAAAGTAAGAAAACCAGTCCAAAATGTCTTACTATTTGGATGATAGCTTGGTGATGTTGATACATAATTTGTTAAATTACTATATATATGGTAGGCTCGTTAATTTTCATGGTAAATGAAAGGAAAAACTTAAATAATATTAGAATAAGACATAATTATTTGAGGCTCGTAAAAAATAAACTATAAGAGTTGTTATATTAATAATTATACCGTTTGTATTCATTATATTTTACCTATTGTTAGTATGTTTTAATGAATTTCAAAACATATAGTTTATATACTAAAACAATCTTCCCCTAAATTCATATTTTTATTTTAGCTAATATTGTTCAATGTTATTAATCTTTTGAACCGTAAAATCATACTTACATGTGATGAGGCCAATAAAGCTAGAATTGATAGGAAGTGTGTCCACATTTTTATGTAGAGTGTTTTGAACAGTTTATTTAAAAAAGATATCAGTAAACCCAGCCATGATTTGATTTCCCGTCAACCAATGCTCTAGAATAATATACTGACACATTTTTACACTTGTTCAACAATTCAGGCTTTAAGTCAATAATTGAATAAATTAGAGGAAAATTAGTCATAAACTATTGTCAAATCATTTCAAAAATAATTTTAAAATTTTTAGTTTATCAATTAAATAAATTACAAATCACAAATACTATTTTATCTTTTACTTACAGGTAGAGAGATACGTTTTTATTCACAAAGAGAGTTCATGCTATTCATAACAAAATCAACCAGATACACTTTTTTATTCACCTGAGGCCTATTGGATTTAAAATTATAGCCTTGATTAAAATAAGAAATATATATGTTCTCGTAAGGCTACTTGTTATGTGTACCTCAATTTTTATTTAACCATGTTTTTAAACAGTATAACATTTGAATTGACAGATGGACAGATTTTAGAATCAAATTAACCCAATCTTTCTTTTGGAATATGAAAAAATTGATATAGTATGATTTAAAACATAATTTCAAGCATTTATTTTCTAATTATATAGCGTATAAAAATAAATTTGGACATATAATGAGAGATACAATATTTACTAATATGTTTTCGTTCATATGAAAAAGTAATTGTTTTGAAAATATACAAATTCTGCTAAACATGGTTGTGTTTTCAAACACAATCACAATAATTTGAGTAACTAATATGTAATATATCATCGAAAAATATATATCCACTATTTATAGATATTAAAAATAGCACCGTATTAATTAACATCATGTATAACATGTCATGGGAATACATTAATAGCTTTTATTCTCAGTAAAGTAAATCCGATGAAAATAAATAAAACATGTATAAATGATTTAGGTCAGCAAAAACTCGATCATCTTCCTAAATTATGTGCCTATTGCATTTAAATAAATAGCAAGTAAGTTATTACCATTTTTCTATTGATTCAAATCGAAAAAATAACATTAGAGTTAAACTGTAAATTGGATGTAACACATTTCAAATTATAAATTGATTGATATTATTTTATTTAGATTTGGATGTTTTTGCTATAAAATTTATGGCACGACACGATTACACAAGTTTTTTTTATATTGTGTATTATAACTGCGAAGAAAGTGTTCGAAAATGGATTGTAGATAGACTACCTTTAAGTAATTTTCCCTATTAAAAACAAACACATCATACCATTAATCACAATAAAAATGTATAGATATACTTTTTAAATCAAACTGTTATTTCATATTTGGCTATTTGTAAACCAACCTAAAATTATTTGAATTTTGTAAAAATATAATCGTATTCTTATTTGCCATGAAAAATATTTCCAGATAGATACCAATTTTACTCAATCTTAAAAGAACATTTTGAAAACTTTCAAACCTGCTATAACTGGTTGTGAATAAACTAGCTTATCCTTATATTATTTGTATTAGAAAACTAAAGTGTTATTATTATTGATCAGCTAGAAAAGTCCATAGATATCAATTTGAAAAAAACAAAACAAAAAACTGAGTGTAATATTTAAGTAAATTCAAATTTTACAAAGTCTGTGAATTATTAACTACTTAATTTTTGTAAATAATAATATAAGGCTATTTAAATATTAAAGTTAAAAAAAAAAGATTTAGGCTTACTCACTTTAAATAAAATCAATAGAACCACTTTTTTAAATCCACAAATTAAAAACAAATTATTTGGAAACTACCCTTAAACAAATTTCTACCCCAAAAACATGGATACAGCTTTATTTGTCCTGTAAAACACTAATCAAATATACATTTTAAACAAAAATCATTTTAGCCATGCATAAAATAATTTTTATTTTCGAAAATCACTCATCAATATCCTACCATTTTCGAATTTTTACCCCAAAAACCATCTCTATTGTGTTATTTGAGAGGTCTACTACTCTCTGGATATCTATTATAAAAACAGATTCGTTAGTTCCTTTTATAAATGTTTAGAATTCAAGAATATTGCTCATTAATAAACTACCCTTAATATGAGGGCTAAAGTCAAAATAAAAAAATATCATGAGGTATAATTCAATACTATCTAAATATCAGGTTTGAACAAAATCTATATAAAGGTTTTGGATTATTAGCCAGGGACAGCCAGCCAGACAAACATGGGAACGGACAGAGTTGTAGAATCCTCTTTTTTGGGGTAAATATTCATAATAATATTTAGATAAATTTTTTAAACTATTACAATAGTTTATCATAATATAAAAAGGAAATATCCAATATGGATCAATTACATAATTAATTGGTTTTGAGCGTATAAACTGAACGGGTAGTAAGACACAGTGCTAAAAGAAAATTGTTATATTTTAATGGATTCTTTTAAACTCCAGAACTGCTAATGTGTATCTTCTACTCGTATATATCGTGGGCAAATCACCATTTCATATAAATGCTCTAAAATGAGAAAATATTTTAGAGGTAATTGAAATTAAAACATTTCATTACAAAGATTAATATAAACTCCTTTTAGGATTTTAAAGATTATCGAGTTTAAAGAAATTTTGTGATCAAAATCATTGATTACCACGAAATGTAACATAAAAAACTTTTTATTTATTTTACTTCGTCTTACTACCCAGCTCAACTATTCGTATTTATATACAAAAGAAATAAAGATGACTAAGGTGAAATATGGAAGAAATGTTCCCGCATTTTCATGGATAACGAGAAAGATGGAAACAATTTAGGAACAAATGGGATTTTTACCCTTACCTCCACAATAGTGACACGCGAGCAGTGGGTTTCTTGGTGTTTATTTCGTGTGGTAGTTCAAATGTTTAAGCACAAAAGTATAGATTTAATCGCATCATCCGGCACGCTGACTAAATTCCACGTTCATCTTTTCATGTTTAACCCTACCAAGAAGTTCAGAGTTTTAATCTCAGCAGAGTATATATTGTGTATGTATTGTATAAAATTGTTTTCCACACTCTCTTCACTAAAGTTCTGGTACGGTTCGTCTAGCTTTTAAATTATTCGTCCTTACCTAATTAGTGTAATTAAATACGTGTAGTTGGAACTAGTAGTAAAATATGATGAATAAAAGGTATAACTTTAGAATTTTTGATCCTGGTTAGGAATCCTAGTTAGGATCATAGCTATTAAATCAATTAAGTCTTAAACGTGTCATTGTAAAACAAATTAAGCATCGTTATGGGTTTTGTATTTTCATTAAATTAAAGATATTGGTAGTTATTGTAAACTGGTTTACTGAGTATAACAGAAAAAAGGTAGATCGCGACATTATTGTTTCAAGAAAAGAGAAGAACCATTTAGGTCAAAGTTCACCGAAGGTTCCACTCGTATTAAGATACACCCCAAAAGTTACAATAAGACAACTAAACCTTCTGGGTAAGTTTTCCGAAACCTCCCCACTCCTTCCCAACCCCATTCCTTCCATAAGGCCACAGTTCCCCACGAGACTAAAGCAATTCTAGACCAATTTCCCCTCCATCTTTCACAACCCCCTTTTGCACCGTCGGCAACAGGGCTGTTGTTAGCAGTTTACTGTCCCGGGTAGAACCCTAACAGCCCTTTCACACGTTCAGGTTTCGCCGGTCAGGTTCCGGACCTGATAGAAACCTGAAGAGTGGTAGAACATTGAAGTAAATGAGACCTTTCACACTNATGTCGTGTAGAAAAGTTAGGGAAAAAAAGGAGGGGTGGATAGGGTTTGTGAGGGGGTTGGGGGTGTAAGGAAAAGAGCAACATTTCACCCTTGGTCTCACATGGTCACTCTTCATCCCCTAGTAGCCCCCCAGCTTCCCCCTAAGAGTTTATCCCCCTGGGGGCCCGCAACAATCGCTATCCAAAACTTGCAGGCATCATCTAAAATAGCCTATGAGGTACCCTCTCACTCCAATTTCCTAAGGGAACTTCTAGGAGTATGAGGCCATGTAGAAATATGAATTTTGTCTTATAGTTACCAAAAAGTTAGATTTCTGCAACATATTTAACAAGTTTTGATGAATATCCTTCAAACTCCCGTTCAAAATGTCTTTTTGAATGGTGACCACTTTTTTTGATTGAATCTGTCCATATTTTAACACCTCTATATTTTCTGTAAATAAATAACTGAACATGCCTTGCAAATTTTTTAAGGAACAGAGAAGGCTTGTTATTTTAAAATATACACATTTTTTCATTGTGATGAATTATGATATATTTATTAATCAAAATGTTCTGCTGATGACGGGAAGATGAGGATTTGAAACCTCGTCTGGTTTACTAATTTGTGTTGTTCCCCCTAAATGTTTAGCCACTCCTCCTCCAAGCAGAAGTGGGTAGATTAAAGCTTGATTAACACGATCACCGAAAATAGAAAACAAAATCTGCCTCAGTGACGTAGAAACTCACACACTGTATGTTGACCAATGATGCATTGCAACGCTAGCTTAAAACATCTGACTATCAACATATTTTATTTTCTATCAGACATACATATAGTTTAGATATGTATCTCGATGGATGTTTTCAAATCATAACGCTGTCTCGTGGCATAATCCAATACGTCGATACACACGCTTTCCATTAATGGGTTATTTCAAATCTACTACCACAAATTGCCAACGAAGCTGTCTGCTTTCTCCTGGCTTTAGAGTGCATGCGTTGTCAGATACGCATGCGCACTGATTTGATATGGTTTTTTCTAAGATTTGATTGGTTGTCTTGTGCAGGAAATCTCAGGCAGAGCGGACTATTTAAAGATGAGTTGAACCTTAGCGAAACACTTCGCACCAAGGAGGCAGAAATCTTGTGATTGACTTAGAGCTTGTCACGTGACCATGTTTCCGTTCTGCGCTGTTTTTTTTGTTTTTTTTTGCGAACGTGTAAATCCACAGTAGCTCTAAAATGCTTCAAACCTCATCCCTACCCTACTAGAGTGTTTATTATAATATAACTTACTATTTTTTAAGCCGGTCTATGATAGGCTGGTGACAATTCTACACAACCTAAGAACGTAACCTTCAATTTGTAGATGCATGAAAGGTTAGGTTTTTTTAGATTGGGGCACCCGCCTCGGTGGCGCAGTTGGCTAACGCGCTTGTCGTGTTGAGCTCAACCGCTGAGGACGGGGAGATCGAGGTTCGAATCTCGGTCGGGTGAACTGGGGGTGGTTTTTCCTAAATGGTTTTCCACTCTCCCTCAACGCAAATGCTGGTTCACTTCCTCTAATTCATCCTTCCCAATTCCTAATCCATTAGAGTAATTAGTACTTAAAAAGCATATAACCCGAACGGGTAGTAAGACGTGGTGCTAAATATTATTAAATATAAATTTAGGTTGGTCTAGCTTGTTTAAAATATATCATATTTCTGTCACTCAATTACATTAAGTAAGAATGGGTAAAGTAAGAAATTACCAAATTAATTTTCTTTTAATAAATAAATTACAAAACTCCTTGTAAATAATGTTTTTTTGTGAATACTGTAGGATTTTTAGATATCATTATCCCCTGATTTGATCTTTCAAAGACTTTAACCCTTATGTATATTTATCGTTGCGCCCTGGAAAACGCTTCGTATAAATGATTATGGATAAAAACCGACTTGGGCATAAAATACTAACAATATCCAAGGTTTGTATTTGTGACTCATTAATAGTCATTGATAAATCCTATTTTAACTAGGAACTGCCTCCCTCTCAAGATAAAAAGGATGTCAGAGTTTATAATGCACACATAAATTTTTTGTTTGAAACACACATTACCTTGAGACGAGCCCCTTAAAATTGTTGCATGTATTAGATTTAAATCCAATTTTGTCCCTGCCTTTAGGGTTCCTTCTTATAGTCCCTGTTAAGTAATATACACACACAAACCAACAATAAAACGTTAATTTTATTTAAAAGGTTATGTCATTTTATACTCTGCAGTGTTATCTGACCTTTAATTAGAGTAGCGTCAGTTTATATGATTACATATTTAGGCTGTGTAAATGTAAGCTCAAATTAAATAAATATGTTTAAAGTTACCTGTAATATTTTTACTGTACCAAATAAATTATTTTTGCTAACTAATATGAATATTAATCAACCAAACCATTAACACATGTCAATGTATTAAAATATGCAATTTTTATTTGTATCTGAGATTGGAATTTATATTATAATTTATTCCTGCTTGAGTAAATGAAAATAATATGTCGAGTAATTAAAATTATTAAAAAAAATACGTTTTTATATTAATAAATTTTATTTCTTATCAGTTTTTAAGTATGAAAAATTTGCGCAACTCTTGAGAAGTTCCTCCGCGATTTCACAAAATTTCAACTTTCCATTTCATTGGGAAGTACCTACTAAAAATTCTCTTCAGATATACATAGTACAGTCATAATATATTATACAGACACCATTATACATTTATTAATTTATATGCGTATGACCTCAACGAGTATTACGACAACGCTATTGAAAAATAAATATCTATCTAAATTCACCCTGATTAGGTCTAAAATGCATAGTATATATTATAGCTTGTCGCGAAGTTGAGCTCTTTGTGGTGGCCAAGGCATAATGTAACTACTATTAGTATATTAACTTATAACGTCGTATTCGAATAGGAAAAAAACAATGTGAGATTTATAAAATTTACTAAAAACTTAAAGTTATTCTTACGTCAAATCAAATGATCTGCAGTTAATATTAAAAAAAAAAAATGATTAAAAGCGTATATATAACCGTGGTCTAGTGGCCAAAGCTCCTGTCTATAGATAAAGTGGCCCCAGGATCGATCCTCGGTGCTTCAATATTTACTGTGAAGCTGTGGGTCTATAATGGGGATAAACTCAACCTTGTAAGGACAAATGAGGAGTTACTTGAATGAAATAATAAAATAACTGAGATGGCTGGTGTATTTGCTGTTCTGACCACATGAAACCCTTTATTGAAATATGTTGACACTATCTTTGTCAACAGAAGG
The DNA here is from genome assembly GCA_902141375.1 of Timema poppense. NCBI lineage: Eukaryota > Metazoa > Arthropoda > Insecta > Phasmatodea > Timematidae > Timema > Timema poppense. Next base: position 83,765 of record CABFOV010002109.1, on the reverse strand, counting down.
CAGTCGCTCGGTCGGTATGGCTCGATTGGGAGATGACGCCATGGAGTATTTCCTTTAAATAAAATAATACTGGTAGGGCTCTAAAATACAGTAGAGCGTCGATAATTTGGACTAATTGGGGATTGACATAGTCCAGATTATTCATTTCTCATGATTTTTTTTAAAAGTACCTATTACAAAAATAAGAAATAAGCATGGACGGGATTCATACGAAATCTCAGTGTAAAACTAGAAGCATTTTCAATTTATTTAAACAACAAACTTAAACCTTGGTTTTTTGTTGCTAAATACAGGATGCTGGGCAGGAATTGGCGAGTTTGAATAATTCATTTCAAGGTCATAGTTTAAGTTTTCAGGACTGTGATGACATAATTATGTTCCCCAGTCAATTCCGTTTAGTTGCTATGGAGCAATAGTCATGTGTGCATCGAGTGTTTGCAGTAAAAGCATTTTACAAAAAACACTGATTGTTATGAAGTTGCGCCACTAGAATTTCGGCGTTACTTTAAACTTCGGCGTAATTATACGGTTCCGTCATCTCACGGTGTAGAGACAGGTGTTTCTAACTTTGAAACAATATGTTAAGTATTGAGAAAGAAGCATCCAGGGCCAAGAAATAATGTTCGAAATCCAGAAACTGTCGAAGCAGTCAGAGCCTCGTTTTGGCGGAGTCCCCAGCGTTCTGTACGGTAACATGTGTTCTCTGATTTAATGTTACATCAGCACAATATTCAGATATTCCAGGAATTAAAAACCTTTGATTTCAATAGGAAAGTTGTTTTTGATGAACAATTTTTTAACAAAATGTAAGGAAAACTAAGACTTCCTGGAAAATCTTTGGATGTCTGATGAAGTCTAATTTCATTTAAATGGTTATGTTAATAAAAATAACTTTCGCTAATGAGCTGCAAAGAATCCTCGCCTTTTAGACCAGTAACCTTTACACACTGAAAAAGTGTCAGTGTGATGTACGGTGTTATCGAGAGAAATAATCAGGCTGTATTTTTTTTAAGATGACAATGACCGCGCTGGGACTGTAGCTTCAGAACAGTACGTCAACATGGATCAAACGTTTCCTAGGAATAAACTGGAGAACTATCTAGTTATTTGAGTATACATGGTTTCAGCAGAATGGAGCTACAGCTCATACTGCAAGAATCTCTATCGTCGCTTTACGAGAGCTTTTTGGAAATCACCTCAGGAGAAGGAATGGCGATATCATTTGGCCTGCGAAATCACCAGATCTTCCAGAGTTTGATTTCTTTTTATGGAAACTTTTAAAATTCAATTGGTTGCTCATCGTCCTCAAAGCAATAATCAACTGAAGACTAGGATTCATTAAGAGATTGAAGCGATCTCCATTGAGACGTTTATGCGAGTTTTATCGAACATTTGTTCACGAATGAGAGAATGCATAAAAGATAAAGTGACCATCTCAAGGATGCTATCTTTAATAAATGACTTCTATGTAAAGTAAGTGATAAATGGGATAGTTGTAGCATTTAGATATACATGTTTGTAGGGAAATTAAAATTATTTAAAGTTGTATAGCACAGTTATTAAAATCACCCGTTCCCACGCGTAACCCTGTATAACAAATTCTGAAGGAATATAATAAGTAAAAAGACTAACAAAGAAAAAAGGTTACTTTAAAAAAAATAGTTGTTGAGGTGCGTTTTCAGGCAGCCATATCTCTGATATTGATATCCGTGTAGGTATTTTAATAAATATAATTTTTTCTTGGTAATCCATTTTATCTACGAACCGGATTTTTGACGTCCGTATTATCGACGCTCTACTGTAACAATAAAGTGTAAAAAATTCTAGTTATGAGAATGTTCGTATTGACCAGACAACAATTCAATTAACTTAAAATAGTTGAAAAATGAAACTTTTACATGGGAATCGAACATAGAACCTTTGGTATAGCACGTTAATGTTCTACCAGTGAGCAATCAAGGATTCATTCAATTGTAAATTTTTTTAAACTTGTTTCAATTAATTGAATCGTTGTCCCTAACATACGAACAACACCGTAAATAAATTGATTTGCAACATGTGTGTTGGTATTAATTGGATTTTACTTTAATTACAATCTTGGATATTACGTTTGGAAGCATAACAGCCCTACCAAGTCATTTTTGGCTGAGAAATCAATGACAGATCACCCATTATTCCCACACATCCATCACATAATCTGCCTTAAGCTGTGATTGAAGAATGACCCTGGTCATGGGACGAGCCCTGGATATCTCAATGGTTAGAGCTTCGAAGCACTAATTCATAGGTCCTGGGCTTGATTCCCATTTCCAGTTGTCATTTTTAAATAAATACTAATTCAGCAGGAAATTATGTTTGTATTTTATAATAATAATATTCTCTTCCAATCAGAATCCTCTAACGAAATACTTTCACCCGTAGTAAGTCGACAAATGCTTTTTGTCTGATTTAATCTCGTTTGGTGAAGGGAATGCTAGTCTTAGAATCCTTACCCAGTTTAAGAATAATATTTTTCCCTGTATATTTCTTCCCCAACTCTCTCTTCTCTAAAATACAGGTATATTTTCTTCTAAATGTTACATTCCTCATCCCTACTCCTCTAGTGTAAATACTTATGTATATTCTCAAGTATAGTAAGCGAGGGAGCAAAATAAAGCGCAGGTAGACTTTCTACAACATTTTACAATCCACACCCCTATTCCATTAATGTAAATATGTATATCTCCTGGTATATTAAGAAAAGGAACAAAATAAAAAAGTGGGTAGATTTTCTCCCAGATTTTACATTCCTCATCACTGCTCCAATAGTATAAATATGTGGAGCCCTTAGTATAATAAGACAGGTAGCAAAATAAAAAGCAGTATAATATTGACACGAGAAACACACCAACATTCAACCTAAAGGTGAATATAAAATCCCCGTTCTTAAATTAGAAAATGTCAATTATTGCATTCGACCTCTATTTTAAGTTGTGTCTTTACCTTTAGGATAAGTTCTAACTCACCCAGTGCTAAACAATATATTACAATGGCTCCTTAAAAAACACTTTAGAAAACCTGACTTGCACTTCATAATCAAATGAATCATATCAGGAAATAACTTACAAAATAACTTTAACTAGTAGTTATAGGAATATTTTTTTAATGGCCTTAGACGCTCATTAATTGAGTGACAATAAAAAGTCACGTACGTATTTAAAAATACTCGTCCACTATTCTCAGAATTTAGTCAGAGTTCTCCTTGAGGAGTTGTCGACAGATCTAGATTCTAAACATTCCCTTTGGTTGTCTAATGCTTTAAGGGTGATATTACACTGTCATATATCTGTTGTAAAATACTCTTTTAAATATTTGACACTACCTTTCACAAAATATGAGTTATTACATTACATTACGGTATATTAAAAGTTTGTAGTATTATATTAAATGATAACAAAAATTGATCATCTCTACAATATTTACTAATGAACTATTACATTTAAAAAAATTCAACAAACTTACAGTTTTAATTAAAGTAAAAACATGTTTATGCAATGATCTAAGTGAGGAGTGTGTGCCTTCAAACCGTATAATTACATTTTTAATTGAGTTTCAAGTAAAGAATACACTTTCATGTTTCGCAATTTTCTTCGATAAAACCTTAAACATGTTCTATAAAGTAAATATTTTATAAAATAATACATTATTTGGTAAGAAATATTTGATGTATAGTCATATATACATCTAATTTATTTTCTCAAATATATTTAGAAAACATATATGATTGGTTGATACTGCCTTAGGGCATCTCTCTCGTAAAAGAAGATATTGACGATGCCAGGAATATAGGGCATAGAACCACGGTTGGGTGTAATGAGAATATTTTTCCCTAAACGGTTTCCCACTCTTCCTTTACACCAATGCATACACACCTCCTCTAAAGTTAACCTTAATAATCCATAGCTTACTAGCGTATTTAGTACATCTGCGTGTATCCCCAAGAGATAGTAATACGCAGCGATAAAAAAAAAAAAAGAAATAGATCACTAATGGTTGGGAAATGTGGTTTCGAATCCTCGTCAAGTGGAGCGATGGTGGATTTTCCTTAAAGGTTTCCCACACTCTTCTTGCGCAAATCCGGGTACGTTTTATCTAAATAATCATATTCCTTAACAAGAGCCTCCTTATTTAAATATGCGTATAGAAGTGCACACGCTATTGCATACAAAAGGCTACTTATAAATGTGGGTAGGTCGTAACCTTTATATTAGAACCTTATTATTATTATTATTATTATTATTAGCACCGCGTCTTACTACCCGTTCGGGTTATACGCACTTACGCTAATGTGTAATGGTAGGGTGATTGTGAGATGAAATGGAGGACCTACAGTTTAACGTGGAATCCGAACCACGGTGGAGGCCTGGCATTCCTCACATTCATAAGATGTCTTGTCAGAGGGGAAGGAAGGGTTTGGCAGTCTGATAAATCTGTGCAGGGACCAGGGATTGAACCCCGGGCCCCCAGCACAGAATTCCAACACCTTACCCCTAGACCACCAGGTCACCTGATTAGAACCTTAAAATACGTACAATTATAGTGAATAAACTCAATAGACCATCTCAAAGCTGATTAACTATGAAATTAGATAGACTATGATTGAATCAGAGAACGCATTGAAGAGCGTTTATTTTGCATTCTACAATAGCCCCATGGCTTATTTGGTGTTGACTGAAAGCTCACAGCTGACTTCTGACAGTCATCATTTAGTTATTTGGTGCTGACTGAAAGCTCACAGCTGACTTCTGACAGTCATCATTTAGGTATACACCTAAATTTTGACTGTCAAAAGTGACAGCTGCTAAACACATGTTTTTACAGATCATATCGTTCAGCGTAGAGATACATAATTTGGTATGGTAACTTTTAAAAGCCGTCAGCTTTCAGCTGTGAGCTGTCAGTCAGCACCAAAGAAGCCACGGGGCTACTGTAAAATAAGCCACTGTTAAATAATTGGAAACGGTTTATTAATATTTTATTTGAAGATAATATTCTTTTCAATCCAGTTGTATTCCTAAAAATATAATAAAATGATTTAATAAGTTTCAAGTCTACGTTTTCTTTTAGAACAAGTTAGAATACAGAACTCGTATTGTTTGAATTTATTGTATTAACTTTGGTAGGTAATGAGCTATCAATGGAATTATAGGGCCTACACGCTCTTTCGGTGGGAATATAAGGAATGTGAGTCAAGTGCAGTATGTTTGCAGTCTTTAGAGAAAAACTTTTTTTTGACAAGAATAAATTAAGTATCACTCCAGTAGAAACTTTAACGTTATTTTTCTTCATACAGTGATAAAAACCATTCTTGAATATATATACAATTGAATTTAATTAAAACTTTTTATTTTCAATTAAAAAGTTTGTTAGATAATTCCGCTATTCTCATGAAAGATATTCAACAACTGTTGAAATAACCATGTGGTTAAATATAACTTAATGTTTCTGCTGGAGAATTATTTTATTTATTTCTTCCAAACAATTTTTTTTTTGCTATAAAAACTACAAAAACAGTGCCAGTTAATCGGCGTTCCTTACACTCCCTCGACTTGTCAACAGATTAGAAGATAAAATCAGCTGAACGACATATAAACCAAATCACCCACTGAATAAAAGTCACTTCAATCAGTAGGTTTCAAAGTTCAAAAGGGACCAACCACAAAGCTAGTTTAGCGGTCATCGACTTTACCTATTTGAAATGGGTCTGTCACCAAGCTTGTAATCCTCTCTATCAAGTTACTGTACCATTGAGGAGCGTCTATAGAGGGATGTCATGTCGACAGTAAGTAGGAAGGTGGGGTGGAGTGAGGGTGTCTATTAGGGACGCCACTGGCGTGCCAGTAGTTTTGGGAAGGGTGCGGTGGCCACGTGATACTAAATGGCATCGAGAAGGAGAGAGAGAGAGAGAGAGAACGTGATTGAAAAGAGAAGGGGGGAAGGTAGGGGTAGGTATTACGCAACACAGAGAGAGAGAGGGGGGTGTATCTACACATACCTCTCCTACTCCAAACGGAATTCAGATCACGTGGCCGCGTTAGGTCCAACAGGACCTGGGCAACTGTCGCCTGATATTAATGACCGTGCAACAAAGTCCGTGGCCCCTGCCTGGCGACTAGCCCGCTCGCCTCGTGTACACGCGGATTGAGAGAGAGTATGTGTGTGTGTGTGTGTGTTTGTGCTCTCACCGGGAGACGTACAAAACAGGGTCAAATTTGGGACGGAAGTGAAATATGCAACAGTTTGATTCGATCGTTGGGGAGATTCGCGATGTCAAGTAGCAAGTGCGTGGACACACACACACACACTTACAAACACATACTTACACACATATATAAATACAATATTTCATAGACGGACAGTTAAACACAAATACACTACACGCACAGATTGACACAACATACACAAATACACGTATACACCTACACAACACATATATACACTCATATTAATACAACATAAAAACAAACATTCACAGAGACATTTAAACTACACATTCACATTCCTCAAAACTTATTCACACATATACATACACATTTATAAACACATATACACCAACACATACGAATTACAAACACCCACATAGAAAAATACATATACTTACACAGACATACACACTTATACACACATTACAGATAGTGGCTGCGTATATCAGATCACTTTGATATTATAGTGATCGGAAGGATTTACTTTTAAGATATTCTAAATTTAATATAAGGCTCTACTCAGCTAAATTGTCTTTTATATTAAAATACATATATTATTTTTACAAATTTACCTAGGTGATTTTTAGTAGCATTCAAATAACTAGAAAACAGAAATCGTAGCTGTACAAATAATTCTTAAATAAAGTCTATATATATAAATATATACATATTATGTTTCGGAATAAACAAAGGCTCTTGATGAAATTTTTAAAGCAATAATGGTCGTGACACTACCCATCCCTTACCCCCTTCCCGCCGCCGGCTTGTGTCTCGTTCTGTAAGGATAGCTTGTGGGAGGGATAAGGTTTCAGGTAAGGTAGTTGTGAGTTCCAAATAAGATGTAGGTCTACGAATTTTGATTTAATAGAAGACACTAAAAGATTATTCAAGATGTGATATTGGTCATAAGAGAGATAATAAGAGGAATCGACGTCCATGTTAGTGGAAAAAAGAGTCTAACCTGTGAATACTTAGATCGAACAAGTTAACCGTTACCACGTGGTGCCTCTAAAGAAATCAATCATGGGACCCTGGGCTATGAAGATGCCTTCTAAGTGCCAGTACTATCGATGACCTGAAGAGGTCGTCTGTATCGGTAAGGCGCCGGGAAGAGTGACCTCCTACGAGATAGATTGAATTGTGCCTCCTATTGTTGTCACAATAAGTAACGGTCTTATATACCAGGATGTGGCCCCTTTTCGGGCTCGCTAGTTTAAACATTGTTATGAATGGTCAGCGCTCTGCTGCAACCTCTAGAGTATGTTACTTCATATATACTAAGCCAGCAATGTATATAACTTGCGTCCAATCGAGTAATGTATAAGTCTATACACCTCTCTACAACTTACACAACAGTCAATACAAATATTTAAATAATCCTCGGTGGCTATAATATATAAAAAAAACTTAGTTTGAATTTATTTTAAAAGTAAGGAAAGTAGAATTTTCAAGTAAATCTACCGGGATTTGTGTTGAAGTAAAATGGGATATCATCGAGGAAACCTGACTTAGCTTTGAACTCAAACCTACCCGTTATTGGAAAACTAGACCAGATGGGGTTAACGCTTTAGTCTTCATGAACGTCTATGTGAGAATTTATACACCAAACGATTAGATTATGGATTGTGTTAGATTCAAATTAAAAGATTGTGGAAAAAGAGATAGTTTAACAATGTTAATAATTGTTTTACGATTACAGTACAAAATAAAGGGTACGGTGTTCCACAAAGACTTACTTGCTACTTAACCTAATAATGGAACCATTTGCCTAATCTAGGAAATGGGGTAGTAACTTATATATTCCCATTTAGGAAAATACTGTTTACAAAACAGTATAGTAGAAAAGTAAAATGAGTCTCAGAACAATTATGGCTAATAAAAAACAATAATTTAAAGAAAACAGTACTTAGACTTGTGTAATGCATTTTTTTTCATTAATTTAACTGAATTGTATATCTGCATTTTTTAACTGAGTGATTATAATCATCACACGAGAATTTCTATGAGCTAGCGTGAAAGGGTCAACAAATTTGTTTGGGAAAGTTATTTTCAAATACTTTCCAGGGTATCTCACAATCTATACGGGACCAACGACTTTACTTTCCCTTCGAAGGAAATTGTGCTACTGATCTGTATCGCTCAAGAAGAATCCATCGACCCTGGCTGGGGTTAAACCCACGAACTTTGGGTCGTGAGGAGATCACTTTAGCCCTAGGCCACTGAAATTGACTGTGTATTCTAACAAACAGAGTAAACAAATAGACGAGTTTAATAGCCAACACAATCTCTGTAATAATATCGATTGTAGAATAGGTGAAACAAAATAATATACATTGTTATAGAAACGTAACTTAACGAGAGAGTAAAAAGGAGTCAGCTTGATTCACCACGCTATTTAAGCAGATGTTTATTTGAATAATTGTTCTGATCTCACAATATGTTGGTTAAAAAATGTAGTTAACACATATAGATTATCTATAAACATAGTTAACAAGGTAGAGATTATTAATACGTTAAGTTAAAGGTGAATTATACATTTTCGCACCACATCCGTTTGCATTATACGTTGATTATAATATTAAATTGAAAAATAGTTTATAACTTTCCACGTCACACAACCCTTTTCAACTTGTTTAAACATAAAACAATAACACAAAATTGCTAGGCTGAAGGAATATAGAATTTAAAGGAAATCTATCCTATTCGGACTGGAAAGCGAGTGAGAAATGATATAAAAAGCCTTAAGTACACTCGACCGGGACTCGAACCCCAACCTTTCATTTTCATCAGGCCTATCTAAATGAGCGGGAAAATTTGATCACGTTGCCATCGGCCAAGGTGATAAATTAATTAATTCATTTTAATTAAAATAAACCTGTAATATCTTTTAAAAATAGAAGCGCTACCAGAAGCAAACTAATACTCAATGTTTATTTAGGAACAATTTGATCTCTCTTTTGTTTATATATATATGATGTACTAATTTAATAAATACAACCTGCAAGCGTAGATCATGTGATTTCTTATTGTCTAGGTTCATTCGTAAATAACAAATAATATATTTTTTGAATTGTTTAAACTTTTGACTATTTAAAGGGATATTATGAGATCAAAGATAATACAAACCAAATCTAATTGAGTTGTACTGGAATAAATTTTTACTACAGTATAAATAGAGTCCTATTTTCATGGATACAGCCTAGTCTGACTTATAAAAAGGGTCTACTTTTAATGTATTCATGTGTGAAGTCATAGGAACCGACTTCTGTGACCGCCTTAGGCCAGTCTACCGTTGATGAGGACAATTAGTACATAAGCGTATAATCCAAAACCTGAGTGTTGCTATAAAAAAATATCCTTTTTAAGTTTTGGTAGTTCTAACATTAACATCAATCCGTCATATACACGCACACACCAACGATAAACATTAGATATATTCATAAGGTTATGTCCTTTGTTACTGTCCAGTATTATTTGTCATTTAATTAGATTAATACATATCCATGCTAAGTAAATGGAAGCTCAAATTAAGAAGATATGTTTAACACTACCTATAACATTTTAATTGACTCACTGTATTATAATCTGAAATTTCTCTTTTAATTTGAAACTTGAGTTTATATTCTAGGTTCTTCTTCGTTTTGAAATGAAATAACATGTTGATGAATTAAAATTATTAAATAAATCAGGTATTCATTTTTTATAATTTTTTATTTTGATCCGTTTAAAAGCTGGAAATTTCACCAAATTTCACTTTTCTAACTAACTTAAAAGTACTAAAAATTCTTTATACAATTATACATACATATATTTAGGTACCATTAGACTTTTATTAACATATTAATATATTGCGGCTTAGGCCTTGAAAATGTGTCTTAGTGCCCAGGAAGTAAATACTTTGGTTTAAAAATAATAAAATAAAAACCGGATCATTAAAATGGATAGATTATTGTCGATATAAATTGTGCTCTTTTGAAATATCGACTTCCCCTTAGCATATTTTCTTTAATATATACATTTTGGGGTTAATTCTTAGTTTGTATTCTTAAATTTCTTAAAACAGTTAATACAAGCGTTTAAGTATAGCTCTGGAAATCCTAATCAAAAGAAATAGCTCTATATTTTAATTAAAGAAGAATACATTTTTATCTTAAATTTCTAACCATGTATATTTGTTAAGTCCTTATAAATAAAATCAGACCATCCACATTAAATCTAATAAATTCATAGCTAGTCCTCAACACACATGTTTAAATGTGCCCATTAGAGTAATCAGAGTAATTATAGTACACTTTACTGATTAAAAGACGGCTTATAAAGCATTTAGTCACTGTAGGGCTAGATAAATGAAATGGGTGTTTACCTGCACGATCAAAAACATGCACGTAATTACTCAGTACGCACGTAAACAAACGGCTCGAACGGTAAACATACAATAAACTAATTTCGTTAGGTTCTAAATTATTGAGAATATATTAATCTATAAATCCAATCAACACTCTGGTGGCACGTTATTTTATCTCGGTGACTTACCACAGCTTAGTATTCGGAGTAAAACTACCAGTCCCCTTTATTTTAATTTTTTTTTATTGTAGTGAAATACATCCATTGCTTGGACACGAAAATAGATGTCAGCAATATACGCACATGTATGCTAATGGGAATTGGAATGTTAGAATTTAGAGGAATGTATCAATATTTGCGTGGGCGAGAGTAGTGGATCAAAAAGGAAAAACACTCTCAGTGCACTCGGGTGGGACTCAAACCCTAAGACTTCTCGTCTGCAGGGTGACCTGGTGGTCTAGGGGTAAGGTGTCAGACTTCTATGCTGAGTATGCTTATACCTACGGTAAAATCCCAGCTTTATCAAATAGGTATAGTAGTAAAGATACTAAATTTTAATTTTCAAAATTTTATTCCAAAAAGTGTGGCTTAAAACTAGATTTGCAAAACGTAAAAATTGAAGCTTCTTACCCTCATAGCTCTTGAATAAAAATAGTTAAAAATAAATTTTT
>CABFOV010002109.1:38247-65521 GCA_902141375.1 Timema poppense | reverse complement strand
CCACATTCACAAGATGTCTTGTCAGAGGTGAAGGAAGTGTTTGGTAATCAGATAAATATTTTCCGGGACCGAGGATTGAACCCCGGCCGCCAGCACAGAAGTCTGGACATATATCTGCACCATGTATTGTTATTTCTTTTTGTGTATTATTGTTCAGTTCTATGACGTTTATATGTTATAATATTTATATGTAAGGATGAATGTGACCCAACTCTTACTTTTAATTTAGCGTTAGAATAAAATCCATGGTATAATACAATATTTTATATCGTGGAACGAATATAACAACTTTATTTAGTTATTTCGTATGTACGATACATATATTTTGTGTTACTTTAATTCATTAAACAACCCTCAATTGTCATTGTTGACTTTGGTATGAAGTTTCTTATTCTTCTTGTGTTTCGAAAGCAGTTGCTATTTGATTTAGAGATTCCCGTATGCACTCTAAAAAACAAAGGAAACTTTAAAAACCATTCAAACAAAATTATGTACGTGGTTTATTGAAATAATTTATTAAAAGCAGATTAATGACCGACTATAAACTATTTTAACACACAACTTTGTACTACGTAAAGTTTAAAAAACTTTGTCATAGAGGGTTTTCCAACCAAGAAAATAAAAGATGACATCACAAAAGTTAAGGCCTTACAATAATACTAATACGCTCATCTACAGACCCAATATGTTAATCTAAGCAAAATATTTGTAACCCGTTATATAAATGTCTGCATTAGCAGTCGTTTATAAAGTTAAAAGTGGGTAATCAAACTTTAATACATCCTGTCAGAATCAAACGCTGGCCTTCAGGTTAGCAGTCACGCCCATTGATAGTTGGATAGATACCGAAAGTTTATTTATTTGAAAAAAGGTACCATGCACATTTTTAGTAAAGTGATTTAAAACAATTATTAATAAGTAAAAGTTACTAAAACATAGTTAGTATATAAGATCTAGGAGATCTATAAAAATGGTAAAGTACATCTTCTTGTCGTCTTGATCACACGGTCGAAGGCTTCAGGCTTGTAATGTAAAAGATTATCCCCCCATTAATTAAATCATTGAATAAGCTTCGTTAACCAACTCTGGTGGATGCTTGGTCTAAGGTAATACTCTTGCAATAGACTGGAATGTCGCTTATGATATCGGGACTCGTAGCCCGGTCGGTTGGAAATATATTTTCATAAATGTTTATCCACTTTATCTCTCTCCAGGCAGATTTGAGGACATTTCTTATGAATTTAACCTTAATCACCATTAGAATATAACCATGATTCAAAATATTTAAACATTTTTTAAAACTTAAGAACTTAAAAAATCTCTATTTGATTAGATTTTTAAAAAGTTTGAAATATACTTTGAATATTTTGGTTCACTTTAGCATTTTATATTTTAAAATAATCATTATACAATATATTTAGTTTTTAATTATTGCAATCAAACAAAATAGTTAATAATTTTATATTTTGATGGTTTAATGCTAAAAGTTTATACAAAATAAAAGTTAAATGGAGTTAACTTTTCAATTGGGGCACACCATGCTTCCTATTCAAACCTAGCACAAGATAATTCTTAGTTAGTGTGTGTGCGTGTGTGTATGTGTGTGTTTACGTACGTATGTATGTACACGCTCACATTTCAAACAGAATGAAACTTTGTGCTCTTTGAGCGCTTCAAAATTTATGAACGTGCCGCTCCCCAAAAGCAGAATCAGCGAAACGTGGGTTTTGTGTACATCACTTTGAATGAAGATGACGGTGAATTAAACACCGTCAGGACCGCATGTTCTGTCAAAATAAGTGTGATGAAAACATTAAAGTAAATACAAAGATAGGTGGGGGTGTAAAACTTTATCAATAAGTTTAGCAAGAAGATTATTAATATTTCACTTTGTATCCTTAGGGTTCCAACCTTTCATAAAGTGGATTATTAAACAGCTGGATGACTGATTATCTATTGATAGTTATTTATTCATCTGTTTTTCTCCATTTTGTTTTAAATCCCTTCTGTGATATCCGTATCTAGTTAAACTAATAAAGTATGTAAGAAGAAGGCCAAAAATAAAGTAAATATACATATATTTGTATCGAGAGAGATGGATAAGCCATTCATTTAAAACTATCCTCAACCCACAAAGTCAAAAACCCCCGCCCCAGCCCTTCCAGCTCAATTAATTAATCATTTAATGGTCTGGGTTAAAAAAATTAATTAAATTCCGAATTTTTTTTTCCCTACACTAGAAAATTCCCTGGTGGTAATGAAATCTTAGGTATCATGCTTTTAAATAAGCAGTTTAGTTGATAGTATTAAATTTTAAGTTATATTTCCACTATGAGGTTAATTTTTTACGTTAGTCTTATTCTAGAAAATTCCCTGGTGGTAATGAAATCTTAGGTATCATGCTTTTAATAAGCAGTTTAGTTGATAGTATTACATTTTAAGTTATATTTCCACTATGAGGTTAATTTTTTACGTTAGTCTTATAATGGCTTGTATTCCAACCTCTTTACATGTTAATTCAGATGCATTTATTATATCTAACCTATTCATGCGTATCCTAATGTTAGAAAATATGAACTGAATTAATTTCTGGGCAAAGAATTGTGTAGTTCATTAAAAAAATGCCAGTGCTGTCATAGAGAACCAATAAAATTTCTAATAACTAATAAAACAAAAATTAACTTGTATAAAAAGATGTGTATGATAGTTCTTTCCAGACGTAACAAATAAACTATTTCAAATATGCTGTAAAAATTAATATATTTTAATTATGAGCGAAATATAAATAAATAAATGGTACAGTCAAACACATTTTTCATATAGTTGGAACAACATTAAAAAAAGTTTTCAATGAACAAATATCTTATTAATTTACAATAAACCTTTATGGTAATATTCAAACCAAAATTTTGAAAAAAAAAAAGAGTAAAATTTACCTTTTAACAAACAAATATTGGCGAGCCAAATTTAAATGATTTATATTTGTAAAAATATAAATATTGTTAACCCAAACGTTAATTTATGGTTTTGAAGCGTAAGTTTGTCAGCAGAAACATAAGAGCAAGGTGAATGCGATTAGATTGAGATATCTAATAAGTGAATATGGAAAATCTCGTATGAACAAAGTCAGTAATGAATGGATACTGAAGGAGTGCGGTTTAAAAGGAAGTCCAATAGGTCAATGTAAAAGAAGGTTGTTGCGTTTTTATGGGCAAGCTGAGAGGATGAGTATGGATCGAGTGACGAATCAAATGTGTGAAGGTAGAATGAATGGATCAAAAGGAGGTGACGTAAGGCGTGGATAAATTTTGTAGATGAATGTGTGAAAAACAGAAACAATACTAAGAGTTTGAAGACTTAAAGAACATGTATGACACGATGTATAGATGTTTATTATTATTATTAGCACCGCGTCTTACTACCCGTTCGGGTTATACGCACTTACGCTAATGTGTAATGGTAGGGTGATTGTGAGATGAAATGAAGGACCTACAGTTTAACGTGGAATCCGAACCACGGTGGAGGCCTGGCATTCCCCACATTCACAAGATGTCTTGTCAGAGGTGAAGGAAGGGTTTGGTAAGTATAGATGTTGTTGAAGTGAAGAGAGTATGTAAAAATAGAGAAGTGTGGATAAAGTTAGTGAGGATGGAATAAGTATGAAGTTTTTTTTATATATATTCACAGTTCCGTAAAGAAGTTGCGTGATTAGGTATGTATGTAAGTGGTGTAAAAATAGAAATATATTATCTTATTATTGAACGTGAAAATTAATATTCGTTCACTCATATTTAACTAGATCTTAAAAGCCAATTTCAAAAGATTTTAAATTTTCTAAAGCTTTTCTTAGTTAAATAACCCTTTAATTAATTCATTTTAGAAAAATCAATATAATTCATAATTTACCATGCTAAATAATCCATTGATACCCAATTAGGGTCAAATCATTAAAGCTAATTTCAAAAAACATCAAATTTTACCAAGATCGGTTAACTACTATAAAATGGTTTTTTAAGAAAAGCAAAATATAACGATTATTTATATAGTAAAAAGAATTACAATATTCACATTTTGAACCAAATGTTTAGAGCCATTTTATAACTATTTCAAATCTTTAGATAAACAGTTTCAGTAAATAAACTTAACCAATTTTTCCCTGGAAAATAATTAAACATTTTTATTTGTCATGTCTAACACTCATACGATACACTTATTACACAAAATCATCAAAATATTTTTTGACTTGATATACACGTCCTCACAATCCATCCTGACAACTCGCTCACGGCGTAATTAGGGGAGTGTTATATGTCACTAAATTATATATGCATTTTAGTCAAAATTGTCTAGCTATTTTCAAAAAATTTGGAATTAAAATAATCTAATTAGTAAACTACTCTTAATTTAATGGTTGGGACCAAAATAAAAAGTCCTAATTGATAGCTATATTGTACAATTCACTTTTTAGGGTTCGGGCTCACATAAAACGTAAAATTTAATCATAATCTCAAAGCCAATATTTTAATAAATATTTTACTTTATATTTATACGACAAAGTAAAAATATGCTGTATTCAAATCGTGTGAAACTAAACGTCTAAATTCCTAAAATTTACAAGATGAAAATATTTCGTGTTACAATTAAATATGCATTGCTTAGGATATACAAAAATTGAATGCCAAAAACTAAATATATGGGCCTATACATATTATTATAGTATTTAGTTAACAAATATGCACTGGAAATTTAGCTAAATTAAGTATTACCGCTAAAATAGCTCTTATTTCAGTTTTGTCATATTCTTATTTGACTCAATTTAATAAAAGACACATTAATAATAAATGGATGGATGAATTTTTTCTTATTTTATAATAATAAATCAAGGAGACCAACACAAATTTTAAATTTTAAACTATATTTTCCTGTCTTAAAACATTCCTACAATTTTACTCTTACTTTAAATACATTCAAAGCTACTCTTTTAAATACTCGACTACTATTTCCCCTTCCTAAATTATCTCTAAGCAATGAAGTTGAATGACTGGGAAACGCGTGACAACCCGAAACAACTCATTGGAAACTCGCTCCCCTTCTCTCCTCTGCCACCTGTTAATGACATCACTGTACAGTGAAAGTGACAAGCAGCAAATGCAGTCATTTGGACACAATGAAGTCGGCTGAAGTGTCTATTAGTTGTCGCTATTAATCACACTCAAGGAAAGACGAGCAGGGCCGGGCGTGCGACTCTCGAAAGAAGGGGGATGCTGGTGCTTGTTTGAAGAGGGGGACACGAAGGGCTTAAAGATGGGTTCCACCCTACCCCTTTCTACCCCCCAAAGGAATCTACTTTCTACTCTCCTTCTTCCATCCTGCATAAAACTATCACGGCCTATCCTTCTGGCCTGTCACCAACCAATTAGTACTCCAGAGAACGGGTTGTACGGGAAAGAGAAGACTAATAGGGCTTGATTCTGGAGAGAAAAGATGTGATTAATACCATTTACTTCTCAACACTTTTCTTCTTATTTTTACCGATATTTAACTAAGGTTCATATTTATGACTAAATATATATCATTATCGTATTATTCTATAGAACTTGTCCCACATCTCGCAAAAAGGTCAGATAGGGTTCGCATTCTCTGAAATAGAAGACTACTTAGAAGATGTGACATTACGTCTGGTTTGGTAGATTATTTTTAGTTGACAAATTTTTGGAAATTTATTTTTTTGCTGCGTGTCTTACTTCACATTAGATCCATCCAAAGATTTATTCTAACTGGGTACAGGATGAGTAGGATGGGATATAGAGTAAAATGTACCTTTTTTTTTTGCGTGAACGACGTGGGGGGGGAACCCACCCTCAGTACATCCAGCCAGGATTTGAGCTACAACCTCCTAGTCACCGTAAAACCTGGTACCTTTAGCTACGTGTCCACTGATTCTGTACCGTAACAGTAGAGTAATGGTGTTGAAAATAGTATGGGAAAATACTTTTTCATGAATTAAACTACGCGTTTATAGTAGATGACAATACGTCAAAAAACCCAGAACAGAGAAAATTAGTAATTGTAAATACAATATAACCGTCGGTTATCTGGAAATCTAGTTTTCCGAATTTGTATTGCAGCAGTGGTTCTAGTTAAATTCGGATAAAATACTTTTTTAATATCTTATTCCTAATCATACTAATATTATAAAGAGGAAAGATTTGATTTTTTGTTTGTTTGTTTGTTTGTAATGAATAGGCTCCGAAACTACTAGAAACTCACTGTAAAACATTGTGTATTTTCTTTTATTATATTATTATGCCCGTGCGAAGCCGGGTTGGGCTGCTAGTTCTTCATAATTTTATATATGGTATGTAGTTATTACTTTCAAGATGTTTAAAATGTATTTTCATGTATTTTCTAGCACAGCGTCTTGATACCCGTTCGTATTATATGCCTGTGTGCTAATTGTACAAATGAGTTACGGACTAGGATTGGTTAATTTAGAGGGGATTCACCCGCATTTGCGTTGAGGGAGAGTAGAAAACAATTTAGGAAAAACACCCTCAATGCAGGATTGAAATCCAATCTTCCTGTCTTTGGCAGTTTATTCCAACACAACAATATCGCGTTAGACCACCCTACCACAAAGGTGGGTTATTCTCATGTTGTTTTGTATAATAAACACAAATGTATAAATCTTACATGTGTATTATGTATTAGTATGTGTTGTTAGTACATATGTTGCAATGCTTTCTTATTACTATATTTTGAATAAAGTCTTTTAGTGTAAAATTCTCGTTTTTTCTCTATAAGATCAATTATTATCTAAATTTTCTACTACACTGATTAACAGGGGACTAATTAGTACAGATATTCGAGATTCTGATGTATATCTGGTGGTTTTGTTATTTAACTGTTGAGAAATTATTTGTTCATGTCTTAAATATACAATACCCATTGCAATCATGTCCCCGAGGGTACGTTGAAAATAAACTATATAGTTCTTTAACACTTGATCATAATTCTGCAGTAAAATACAGTACCATAGTACAGTCCACGAAAACAACATTTTTTTTTGTACTTCCCCATTGTTATGGACCGGCAGTGAGAGAATGGAAAAAGTCAAGGATGGCCCGATTACATTTAAGTAGTAGCCCCTATAGCACCACGTCATAAGTTTTTAAAGGCTTTCTCCCTCTGGTGTTTTCCAAAATGGCCTCTTGTGTAAGCCACGCGTATTTCTCACGATAAGAATGAGAAAGCAAAGCGTTTAAAAGCTGTACTGTATTCATGAGAGTATTTCTCTAGATAAAGGATGAAGGGGTTTGAGGTAGGAAGGCGTTGCGACGTTTCATTTTATAGTTCAATGTTTCTGTCCACAACAGAATAAGCGTTGCTTAATGGTACGCCCCGCATTACAGTGGCGTCGTTAGGGTTGAATACGGAGGGAAATTTACGGATGAAAAAAACAACATAGCTAAAACACATAAATGTAGTGAATAAACATGTATGTATAATGTATATAAAGACATTATATTTATTTTTACGTATGAGATGTTCTTAAACTGATTTCGCCCAATAAAGTCATGACAGATTTTATAAATTTTTAAAATCAGTAAATGGGTTAAATAATTTAAAACTTTGCTGGAATATGATATTAATTATAATTGGTTTTTTAGCTATGATAAACTGTCAATTTGGTTTGTTTTTAAATATTACTTTTAAAGTAAAGTTGTTTTAGTACATCTTTGTTAAACTTTTATCTCCAACTATTAATACCAAATTAAATATGCTAACTAATATTCTATATCACATAAAAATTACATAAACTAATTCGGTTCTGAAGATTGACCTAAGCTAAACAATTTATTTTTTTGTGATTTATTACTCGTATTTTAGGAGTAAGATGAAGAGTTTGTAACCACTAAATAAACTTGGACAGTAATACATTTATAATCATAGAGTAAATAACTTTAAAAACATAAAAAAGACACCAGTGCCTCAGTGTTAATTAATGCCAAAGAAAGTTGCATTTTAAAAATAAAAAAATCACTAATTATTATTTCAACATTATATTGGTGTTACATTGCTCTTCGCTAGTCGTGTTAAGCTCTACTGCTGAGGACGGGGAAATCGAGGTTCGAATCTCGGTCGGGTGAACTGGGGGTGGTTTTTCCAAAATGGTTTTCCACTCTCCTCCCTCCACGAAAATTCGGGTTCACTTCCTCTAATTCAACCTTCCCATTTCCTAATCCATTAGCGTAGTAAGTACTTGAAGCGTATAACCCGAACGGGTAGTAAGACGTGGTGCTAGATATTACTATTAATATTATTATTACATTGCTCTTTACAGTATTATTACACGTTCTGTGGTTGAATGGTCTAACACCATTCGAGCAATAGATTGGACTGCGATGACTTGGAGTAGGGTTCGAATTTAAGTTAGGTGTACTAAGAGTATTTTTTCCTAGATAGTCTTCGGCTCTTCATTCATGAAAATACAAGTACACGTCCTTATCTTCAACTTATCTTATTTCTAGCACATAATTGTGATTATTGCACAGCACACAATAGTATAGTCCAAACGGCTAGTAATACGCGATTCTAAAAATAGTATTACAGCATTTTTTAAATATAGATTAATATTGTATAAAATAGTACCTAATTCACTGACTTTGGGAAAGATGCGTACTGAAAACTTTATTAAATTTAGTGAAATACAATTTTATACAATAATATTTTATAATTTAGGAGTAACAGCTAAACCTGTTATTTATTTAAGGTTTATGTAAATAACTATTTCTAAATGAATAGTTTTGATCATTTTTAAAACCTTTTATTTTTATTATTGATTTTATAATTTGCACTGCCTTTGTATATTATGCAGCCCAAAAAGGTACTTGTCCCATCAATTGACTAAAGATACTTGTAAACACGTGTTGCTACTAGATAGCGAATCCACCATGCTTTGTGTGAGGAGACGACATTCGAATCCCAGACGGGTGTGCCTCTAAATTATTCCCCACTCTATCTCCAAACAAATTTAATAATACGTCACCCACTTTGGTGACAACATGGTCAACGGTGCTACTATCGCATTAGAAAAGACTACTGATGGCGGGGTTATAGAAGTTCGAATCTATTTTGGGTGGTTTTTATAAAACGGTTTTACACTCTTTCTTCACCAATGTTTTAGTTGTGATCAGTGTTATATTTATTGGAAGTGTACCCATGTTTGCGTGGAGGGAGAGAGGAAAACCATTTTAGAAAAACTACCCTCATAAAACCTGACCAAAATTCAAACTTCAATCTTCCTTTCATCTGCTGTCATTTACATTAAGATTTTAAACATTTTTTAGATACAAAATAAAATGTTTGAAACGTGTGGGAGAAAAAAAACAGTTTTAATGTTTTGGGCCTCTAATTTTTTACATCCTCGGGACCACACAGCTTTAAATCCAGTCCCTATATTTAGACAACTTTTAAAATCTATGATTATTTTCATTGTTAAATATTATTTATTTAAGTAATTTAACGTGCACTTATAGAACGAACGTGCTCTTTGTATCAACTCATGGTAGTTTATATGAGCGAGAGCGAAAGAGCTTCTGATTTTCACAAAACTTCCAAGGTTCTTTAAATGCCACAATCGACATGGGACCGATGGCTTTACTTTAATTCCGAAGGAAGTTGTGCTACGGATTTTAATCGAGCCATGAAACTCCATAGATATCGGCTGTGTTTGTGCACACGAACGTTTTATTATCACAGTTGTGTAGAATATTAGCTAGTAATATTATATTAGATTCTATAAGCTTATCACGAGGGTAAAATTAATGGGAGAGGGGGGGGGGGTGAATTCAAAAGAAGGGACTTGAAAGAGTGTCGGAAACCATAATTTTCATCACCAAATGTTTCCATCCAACTTATGGCCAGGTCAGTTTAGTAAAATACCTCAATCTTATTTCTTCCTCCTTTTATTGCTTTCATTCTTCTCCTCTCACTTGCACACTTGATCTTATCCACTCCTCCCATCTCTATTTTGGCCTTCCTTGCGGTCTTTATCCTAAATAATTCATTTCCATCATTTTCTATGTTCATCCTTTATACAATTAAACAATTCCTTCATCACCTCATTTCTTAGATTAAAAAGTCTGAAATATAATTTTGACCTGATGTAATGGTTTACAAGTGGTAGCAGAGCGTGCTTCCGTGGTTCTGATTTTGGTTCATGGTTCTATGGTTCAAGGTTTTGTGGGTCTAGAGTCGTGTTGTGAGAATTGATCTGGTGAGTGTTGACCCATTTGATATAACGTCAAGTTGTAACTCGCTACACTTCCAAGTCAGCTCCACCATCCAAGTGCCTTGATATCCAGCAATAAGAGAGCTAGGTATGGTCTAATTTCTTTAACAGCTCTACACTTTGAAAGTAGTAAACATTATTTACAGAATTTAACATTTTATAACGCTTAGCCAAAATAAGGTAAATAAATATATAAGATAAATCTATTTTCACTTTATTCCAGTATTTACCAAGGGCGGCATAATTATATCAATAAAGATTAGCGTGACCATAATACCCCAGTCATTACTACGTACCATAATAATGAAGTACCAATAAACGAAGCCAAAGAGAGCCACACCCCTTTCACTACTAGCTTTTTAATGATACGACTCAAGCTAATTAAATGAGAATACTTCGTGAAACGTGGTGTATCTAGCTTTGGGTAATGTGGGAACAATGCTAGTTGACACTCACTAACGACTTGTAAACTCGTTTAAACACACATCGTTACTGTTGATATATATATAAAGGAAGAACATGAACAATTATTAGACTAAAGTTTTTAGGAAGGTTAACTAACAATAATTGTTCTTTGAAGTATTTAATGTTTAATTTCTGAATCTGATAGTTATATTATCACACAACTTATAAAATGACTTATATATAAAATTTAACAAAACATCCAGACCTACCTAACCCCTTCAGATTCTAATTCATAAGATAAGAATGTAAGTTCCTATTCGGCCATGCTGGGAATCGAACACGGCACATTTAGTTCATTAGGTGGGCCTGATACTAACTGAGCTAAGGTATTGGATAAAAACCTGTTAAATTGTTAGTTTATATGAAGACTTTTTGCTTGCACCTCATCTCACTACCCGTTCGGAGCGATTTGAATTTAATAACACCAAAGGGGTGAAGTTAGAATTTTATAGAGAATGTATCCTCATTTGATTGGATGAATTATAGAAAAACAAGTATGAAAATTGACCTTCAATAAACCTTGTCGGGATTTTAAATCCCATCTCTTGGTCAAAATGGAGCCGGACTAGACAACCCTAGCGTTAAGTTGCATGACGACTTGTGTGTATGATAAAGACTTGAAGAGGGTAAACATCTAGTTTAATATAATTTCACTGTGTTAATTTAATATTATTATTAATGTTAGCACCACGTCTTACTACCCATTCGGGTTTTACGCACTTAAGCTAATGTGTAAAGGTAGGGTGATTGTGAGATGAAATGGAGGACCTACAGTTTAACGTGGAATCCGAACCACGGTGGAGGCCTGGCATTCCACGTATTCACAAGTTGTGATTAATACACGTCTTGTGAGAGGCGAAGGAAGGGTTTGGCAATCAGATAAATCTGTGCCGGGCCCCTGCACAGAAGTTTGACACCTTACTCCTAGACCCCACGTCACCAATTTTATACTGAATTTTTTTAAAATTTTTGTTTTTATATTTAAAAAATAAGGTTTTACTTAATTTTTAAATATTTAAAGTATTTTATACTTAATCTAATATCTACATAAATGCATCCAAGGTCTTTAATGTAATAATATTCTAAATGCTTTCGTTAAATATATCAATTAAGCTAGATCACAAGTGTAATACCAACCTAAGTTATAAATAAGATTTGAACCTTGAACGTCACGTCATAGGTAATTTAATTTATCGTGATACTGATGCCACAGAATATATGACAACCGAAACGACTTAATGAACTTTCCTAAAAAAAAAAAAGTGCTGCTGTTCTTTGGCTCAATCTTATTTTTAGAATACAATCTGGGCTTAACGTTTATAAATTAAATTAAATTTCTCAACTTCGCTGGATCTAACTTTATAATCTCTAACTTCACTGAACTTAATTTTATAACTCCTAAATTTATTTGACCTAAAAGAAATGTACCGAAAAACACTGGAAAGAAAATTCATTTTTTATAGATTTCTTTTAAAGTCAAGAGAATATATTCAATCTACATATATATATATATATATATATAGTAATATACTACATTGCCACAAAATCAAAACTCTTTCTATTTAGAAACCATTCTAGAGTGTTCATTAAACATCTATACTATTCAATCATTATGTATATAAAATATAAATTAATTATTAATTACACAATTATCTGTCACGTAGAAATTATAGCATGTACAATTTGGCTCACGAAACAACTTCCGTACGAAGCAGTCCACCCCTTTTCTATCTACCCTTCTTTCATTATAAATCATGTACATGCGCAGATTCCGTTTCCGGTCGTGTACCCATTCCCCTTACTCTCTTAACCGTCCTTCCTCCCTCCCCTATTTTTTTTAACATCCTCCTTCCATCGTAGGCATACAACATTAGTGGGAAGAGACGTGGTCATTCGAATGAGATAACAGGATTATATTTGTTGAGACTTGAAAGTTAAATTCGTTTGCGTGTAGTGGTTGTTTCGAATGAAGTGGTAGATCTTTTATTATTATTGCTTGCTTTTTTTTATACATGATTTTTTTGGACCATGTTTACTTTCTATCATTTTTATTCATAACCCATGGGGTTCACTTTCATATGTTTCATTTTATATTTTTTAAGGATGGACAAGAAAAATTAAAATTTGACAGAACGACATTAATTTGCCCTCATAAACATTCAAATCATACGCAACGCATTTTTTTATTATTTTAGTTTGGGTAAGAATAATTAAAAATGTAATATCAACAATTGTAAGCGTTAAGCAACGCAATGAAAGATAGTACAAATTAAAATGTAATGTTACGACGATAAATTAATTATTTATGTCAGGTACAAGGATGTATAGCTGGTGCCTGCCAATTTCAAAAATGTATTTAGTTCACTATATAAGATGCGTCTTTCCCGGCCTTTTATTTGTGTAGTTGGAGTAGTAGGTTTTAAGTATGGATTTTGGGCTCTATTCTAGTTGGTGTTAAGGAATATTGGTACTATTATTAATATTATTATTAGCACCGCTTCTTACTACCCTTTCGTGCTATACGCACTTACGTTAATGTGTGAGGTGATTATAAGAAGAAATGGAAGGCCTACAGTTTAACGTGGGATCCGAACAACGATGGAGGCCTGGTATTCCACACATTCACAAGTTGTGATTAATACACGTATTGTAAGATGTGAAGGAAGGGATAAGCAATCAGATAAATCTGTGCCGGGACCAAGGAATGAACCTTGGGCTCGAGCACAGAAGTCTGACATCTTACCCCTAGACCAGCAGGTCACCGTGCTTGTACTATTCATGTATGTATTCATTCTAATATCTAGCTAGTAAATATATAGGTGCTAGGTTTAGGTGTATAGTAATTTAAGTATTGTTCTGGGATAGGTTGATTTAAATTTGTGTGATGATAGAACTGTATGTTAATAAATTGAAAGTAAAATAATAAAATACAAGTTATATTCTAATATCTTTTAACATATAGCTGCTATCTATTTCTTAGTAATAACAGTAATTTTGTTGTAGGAGGTAAAAATCCTGAAAGCACGTACTATTAACATTTTTTTTAAACAAATATAAAGAATATGCCCACTTAACGGTTATTAACTTTTGTAATCTACATTAATTTCTTGATAACATTTGCTTTTAACTTTTTTAAATGTGACTAGATAATATGTTAATAATATTTTATTATTAACTTTAGTCAATTAGATTCGCTTTAAATATTTATTTTCTTCATTGTCATGTCAATAATATTGTTGCTAGCTTTGTTCAGGGCGTCGATACTGTCATTGTTATTGTTATTTTTATAAAGCATTGCATAAAAAGTTATGGATATTAATCAATTATAAATATGAATGTAAATAAAAAATGAGATTTTAATAACCAAACATTTATTTTATTTTTAAAAATAATTTAATACTCTAATAACAGTATATAGAAAATGTCAATTTGACACTCAAAACATTTATCTAATCTTCTTCATCTACCAGCATAACTTCGTATACAATACTTATGGAACCCGTTAGCATTAAATAAGAATTATGAAAATAATAACAATAAAAAAGATAATAACAATTTTTTCACTAACTTTGATGTTATTTATGTTCTCAAAACACCAAGACAATATCAATGTTTTGACTAAAAATAAAAAATGTCAAATAATATCATGCCAATGTGAATCGTCAAAAATAGCCATTCACTATTTTTTCTTATGCGTCAATAATATGCTCACTACTAATATTTCGGTGAGATAGCCCACTTTAAAACGCTCGAAGCCCGGCCGCCAGAGAGGCTTCCCCCAACAGGTCACCACTTCTCCATTCGCACGCACGAGCACCCGAAGCAACAAACACACTGGTTTTTAGACGTTTTTTTTAGGTATTAAATCGGATCCTGCTTACATTTCATTATATGGGGGTTGTAGATAAACTCTTCTCAAACAAATAGCGCTTTGAAAAATCACTCTATGACCAATATTAATCGCTTCCAAGCCATTTATTAGGAACACCTGTTTTTACATACTAGCGATTTCCTCAAAAGATTATTATTATTTTTGCAAGAAACTTTAATTGTAGGTAGGCACCAATATGAGATAAAAATTTAAGCCCCCATACAAGTTACTGTGATGATTACAACTCCAGTAATTAAGTGTCAAAATTGGCAATTTCTCAAGATTTTTATTTTTTATTGAACAAAGTTGAAAACCGATTTTAATCTACCAAGGCTAAATATTTTTGCATTTTTAAGTGCTAACGCGAGCTTTTTGAACTAAAACTTTTTTTTTCACAACTTGAAAATCAAAATTCCAGTTTTCGGCACATTTATGAATTTTTTTAACGTAAAAACTACAAGCCGATTTATTCCAAAGTATATAGTCAAATTATACGATTTTTCTCATAACTATCACGTTGAGAAAGTCGATGGTTAGTTTATTTTAAGAAATTAATGTTTTTCTACTATCTTATCTGGACAGACTACTACTGACAGACAGCCTGAACTGTCTGGTGGCCTCTCGGTCGGTATAGCTAACTTGTGGGATCACACCATAGATTTCGGTGTAACTCCACCTCAATCAAAGTAGAATAATTGTCAGGGAAGCATGAATAGCTGGAGGTATTTAATCTTCATTTTAGCATATAAAAGTCTAATTTACATAAAATTGCTTACTCCTTCATACACTAATGTCCTTTACTCTGAGCTATATCAAAGACAATTTCACACCCCTTATTCTGGCCACGTCAAAGCTATATTCCTAATTTACACCAAAATTATTTCAAACCTCTTACTTTACGATACGCTGACGCTGACATTTTCAGTTATTTTTATTATTGTTATTATGGTGTATTTTAGGGTACTTTCAGATAGCGTTTCTGAGAACTCTTCCGTCTGCAAATACTGAGATAGATTTTAGGTTTCTTACACGGGCATAGCCGTAGAAAAGTGGTGCTGCCTCGAAACTGGCGGAACTATTAATTGGCCCATCTGAAGGTGTAATTACCTTATCTTCATCAAAGAACAATTCAAACTCTTAACAAAACCATTTAATTCTTTATAATTTGTTGTTGTTTTAATAATTTACATATATTATTGTTTTATTAATTATTTACTTACATATACACCAACGTCATATTCTTCATATTCATCAATTATCTTTTCAAATATTTCAAATTTCTCCTTTTTGTTACACCATTGTCCTTTCCCTGAACCACTTCAATTATTTTTTAAGTGTAAATATATATATTCTACTTTGGTGACGTGATTTATATATTTAAATTTATGGTTTAAATTAAGAGGGATAGCCAGCATACTAACATTGGTGATACTTGAGTAGAAATTGTTTATATCGAACACGTAAAAACATACAAACACATTTTTAAGGACAATCTTTCACTGTCACAGACAGCTTCATCAGGATTCTCTTGACCTAATGAAGCTGTCTGTGACAGTTAAAGCTTGTCCTTAAAAATGTGTTTGTATGTTTTTACGTGTTCGGTGTACACAATTTCTACTCAAGTATAACCAAGGTAATTATGCTGGCTATCCCGCCTAGTTTATTATTATTATTATTATTATTATTATTATTATTATTTTTATTAGCACCACGTCTTACTACCCGTTTGTGTTATACGCACTTACGCTAATGTGTAATGGTAGGGTGATTGTGAGATGAAATGGAGGACCTACAGTTTAACGTGGAA
Organism: Timema poppense; assembly: GCA_902141375.1. Lineage (NCBI taxonomy): Eukaryota > Metazoa > Arthropoda > Insecta > Phasmatodea > Timematidae > Timema > Timema poppense. The sequence continues at coordinate 49,084 of CABFOV010002109.1, read as the reverse complement.
TCCGAACCACGGTGGAGGCCTGGCATTCCCCACATTCACAAGATGTCTTGTCAGAGGTGAAGGAAGGGTTTAGTAATCAGATAAATCTGTGCCGGGACCGAGGATTGAACCCCGGCTGCCAGCACAGAAGTCTGACACCTTACCCCTAGACTTCCAGGTCACCCCCTCCTAGTTTAAACCATGATTTAGCTTAGTGATCTATTCCAAATAACCTTTATACATAATATTAATAACCTTTAAATCTAACGTAACTATTGCTACTCAAACATTTTTGTTCCTGACATACATCAGTGCCCTTTTAAAATGACTTACTTTTGGCTAAGCAAATGGCCATTTCTGATCTCCCCTAGAAAATGTTTTGAATTCCTTACATTTTGCTACGCTGATGACACTGAATCCCAACTTCCTAAGATTGAAAGGCAGTCTTGATGTCCTCATAATAAAGTAACAACAATAAAAAATAAAATATGCCATTTTGGTTAATATGTCCTCAAATTTACTCAGTAAGTGATATTCTCTATTTGTGTCAAAAGAAAATTACACCAAATTTCGTTTAAGTATTAATAAAGGGAATCAATGTAATTGTCGAACTTTACTGTAAAATTAAATTAGAGAGTATAGCTTTCTTAGCTAACTTTTTAAATAAAAAAATACTTATTTTAATAAACCAGTTTTGTACAAAAATATTTAACACTTATATTTTATTTTAACAAGGCAATGTTTTTAAAACAATTATGAGCTTTGAACAATACAAGTATCACCTTTACGCCTTCAGAAAATAACGTAGGGAAAGAAATAATTAGAAGAATACAGCACGTAGGATGTAATTATAGCGCTTGTAAAAGCCGAGGAAGCTTTTTTTCTAATTGGTATGATACAAGTAAAGTGGCCGTGTTAATTACGCGCTCAATTTGTACAAACTGTTTCTTGCGCAGTGTGCAGCCCCGGGTATTGTTGCAGGGTTCTTAAAACACTTGTTGGTAACAGTGGGACAAGAGGTATTTCCATGAAATAACTTAAAGAGGGTATCTCACGACTCAAGTATTAAGGTTTCCGTTTGAGAGAGTTTTGTTGTTAAAAAAATATATTGGAACAAACGAGTGGTCACCTAAGATTAGATAAAAATAGAACAATCATACAACTAGGCTGAAAATAGTTAAACTTGTACTTGTCTAATGATAAGGCTAGGATCCATTCAGAATAATGTATTTTTCACTCTTTTATATGGTAGTCCTAGTAAAATTTTCTATTATGATGATTTTATTCTATAAAGGTACAATTATTATCTTTGGAAATAAATTAACTCGATTCTAATCTTTTACTTAGTTATAATAAAGTACATTACAGAAAGTGATATAATTATCTAATATTTAAAGGTATTGGATATTGCGTAGCACGTTAATCTTAATGTCTTATGAAGGATTTATATATATATTTTTAATATGAATTTGTAATAAGTATAGATATACATTTTTATTAATATAATCCTCCCTTATTTATTGATTTTCATGATGAACTCTACACGCTACCATGCAGAGAGTGAAAAATTAAAACTTTACATTGTAAACAAAATATTTTTCCAGCGGTTTCATGTCATAAAATAAAAAGTGTTGACTCATTACTTGAGTTTATTTAAAACTCTGATAAATATTGTAGTACTAATAAAAAAAGATCAATTGTGTTGTTTTTTTGGTTTAGTTGCACTTTTCTTTACATCCGCTTAGTAAGGTTAATCATTCTGTACAAAATGTTGAACGATATAATTATAACGTGGTTTGTTCAGAAAAATTACTAAACTTATTTCCATCTACAACTGGAAGATAAATGGTTTGGTTGGGTCTTTTATTTCTTTGTGTGAAAAAGTTTTTATTGGTAAACACTCCTCTGTGGTTAGATTGAATAATATATCCTACATTGTTTAAAGTTTACTCACAACAGCCATATTTTCAAGCAAGTTAAGATTTATTTCAGAATTCGGAGCAATACACCGGCTTTCCTGATTCGTTTTAAGGTTTGTAAAGGGAGATGGGAGGGACATAGAATATGAGTTTAGGTCAAAATGTTTTCAGTTTATGTAACAAAATTCCTTAAATGTTCAAATTAAATAAAAATATCTTTAATAAATAAATTTAGATAAATTTTCTTTACATATTAATTTCAACAATAATATTATTGAATTTTGTCATCAACATAGTTGTATTTGAGCAAAAACTTTTAATAAAAATACGTGTTCAAGTTCCACAATATTAATAGCAAATGATGAAGAACCATTGAAATTACTGAATATATAAAAGAAAATTAAACTAAACCTATCTTATGAACAAATATTTCATTTATTTTGGTGAAAGTTTTTTTGTAAGGTTATAAAGAATGAAAAAATAATAGCTTTAACTTGAACTCACTTCCATACCAGCTTTAATCAACTATTTTAGGAACACCTTTAATAGAAAATCTTAATAGTTAACTATGTTATATTAAGTGTTCTTATATAAACGTTGATTTCATAAAATAAACAAGCCAGGCTATACTAACAAGAGAGAAACCATTGAAAACATCACACCAACGAGACTATAGAAAAGACGAAACAAGCTCCATTCCCTGAGCTTTATCTATCGCCCTTTCTATTGTATTCCTCCCGTCCGTTGCTCGGAAGACAAATTAAATTCAACCCCTAGAGGCTCGGATGAGACAAATCAGGTTAAATTTAGAGAAACTTCCTTTACTCCACCTCCAAACCTTCTACTAGATGACTTTACATTCTGCACCCTTTTCTTCCATGTGATACTAAGTTTCTCCCACTTGAACCTATTTCTAGCTCTTGGAATAGCATTCATGTTAAACAAACATTACCTTTCGTCAGGGAATGAGTACAGAAGTACTTGGGAGTGAGTTTAGACTAAATTTAATAGATGAAAGATTGAATAGTGTGTTTGTAGTAACATACTAAAATACATTTAAACTAACAATAACAGACGAGTAATCTTGCGCTTCACTTGGGTAAAATCAACAGTAGTCTGAAAGGTACTTTCTAATTTGGCTCCACTTTGTTTGAACAGGTCACTGAAGGATGCGGTTTGACCAGGAATTGAGAGCACTGATTACACAGTGAAATTTTAACTCCAGTAGAGAATCACCGTTCTATTCATATCCACAAGTAATCATTGTTTGGAATATAGAACTGATTGTTCCGAAAAATTTATCAAATTTGTTGAATAAGATTTAATAATATTTACTATCTTGAATTATGCAATTGTTTTGCCCGTATAAAACCTCACTCTAGAGTGTTATGTATCATGCAATTCCTTCTTCTTATTTTCATTTTGAACCAATCGCTTAGATGATTATTCAAAAATTATAAAATTTTAAAATAGTTATCATTTAGTCATCCCTAACTTTATAGCTATGGTAAATTTAAAATTACAGCTCAAGGAATGATCATATTAAATATAATTATTTAGTTAAAATAAAATCCATTAAACCGTTTTGTCTATATCCGAGGCCAATCATATTATCCAAATAAAAGATATTCACGAATTCAAAGCTTGTTATAAACTCTTCTGTCTGGAAAATAAATTTTGTAACTTTACTAAAATAGTGTTTATTATTATTAGTACCACCTCTTACTACAAGTTCGGTATATACGCACTTACGTTAATGTATAATCAGAGGGTGATTGTGAGATGAAATGGAGGCCCGACAGTTTAACGTGGGATCCGAACCACGGTGGAGGCCTGGCATTCCCCACATTCTCAAGTTTTTATTAATACACGACTTGTCAGAAGTAAAGGAAGGGTTTGGCATTCAGATAAATTTGTGCCGTGACCGAGGATTTAACCCCAGACCACCAGCATGGAAGTCTGACACCTTTCCCCTGGACCGCCATGTCACCCTAGTGCTAATTGAAACTACTTATCGTACTGGAAAAATCTGTTATTTAAAGGTTTATGGATAGTTGTACTTTGTGGTTTTTAGTAACTCTTGCACTGTTTGGATATTCCAATACTACCCTTAACAGAATGCTTCTTACAAAATCTTATCTGAGATTGTATTCTGAAATATGTACGATGTATGTTATATTTTTCTCTTATTACTTTGATTTTAGTATACAACCCAACTTTTTTTCATTATTTCCATAAAATACGTAACTACAAACAAATATTAAAACATAGCATAAAGCCCTATACAATTAGATTGAACAAATATAATTGCAAGGTGGGGAAACAATAGAACACATGATTAAACTTCCTACTATGACGTGTTCATAGGAGACTAGAATTATAAAACTGTTATGTTTAATGGCTTTTAGAAATAATTCATTATAATTTTAGAATGTCAAATTTTACAAAGGAAAATTAAATTATTTAATAAATTTATAGTTAGAAAATACATTAAAGTATATTATACTATATATCAATATATGACCTATAAACTAAATTTCTTCAGGATAATATGCATTAGTTCTACAATCATCCACAGAGTTAATAATAATTATATTCACTCATTAGATACAAATAAAAAAATTCTTAGTCACTTCCATTTGGAATTGAGTCAAGGTCCCTTAGACACAAGTCAATCGACTATAACCATCAATATAATACGATAGTGAGAGTCATTATTATTTTAAGAGAAAAGATTAAAATTTACTCCTAATATTGGCCAATTAAAATTACAATTTTATATAGGGAAAATATTTTAAAACAATATGTTGAAATAAAATTGATTTAAATAAATAAATATTCCTTAATTTTTCTATGAAATCAATGCTGTTATAAAAAAAATCACAACCATTCTGATACTGCAAATTAATTATTTATCAGATTGCTAGGATAAGATAAGCATAATTTTAGTGATGTATGTCGGTTGGAGGACCAAAAGCTTTGTAATCTAAATGGCTGTGTTTTTTTAAAAAAGTCCATGCTTTTATTAGGCTATTTAATATATGTATTGTGCTTTAAAACAACACATTATATAATCAAATATTACATTGAATACGCATTCGTCTATTCATATACGGTTTTACAATATTAAATATGAAAACATTTATTTAAAATGATTAGAATAAAATCATTTATCTCTAATTTTTTTTTTAAATTGACTTAAATTGATTCCGTCGATAACATCGAAATATATCGATGCTTAAACCATATGTATTTTAGATTTATTCTATATTCCTCATCCCTAACCTATTATATTGGCGTAGTTAATTACGGATAGCCTTAACGAGTGGTAAAGGTTGGCGCGAAAACAGAAAGGAATACATTTATTTTTAACCTATAAGATTTATTTTTGTTTCTTTAGAAATAATTTATATACACTTAAAAACTATATTCTTTATTAATCTTAATAGAAAAAAATATTTTAAGTAAGTATAAGAAATATATAAAACTATGCATTTTTAAACTTTTACTACACAAAATAAAAAAATAAGTATATATTAGCATCACGTCTTACAATCTGTTCAGGTTACACGCATAATTAACTAATTACGTTAATGAGTTAGGGGGATGAAGAAGGTTGAATTTAGAGGCGGTGTAGCCACATTTGCGTGGAGGTAGAGTGGAAAACTATTTTGGGAAAATACCCTCAGGTCATCCGACCTGGATTCAAGCCCCTATATAAATGTCATCATTAGTTTAACCCAATACGAGAGTGACGCCTTAGACAGTGCGTTCACCGAGGCAGGTTAAGATTATGTTGAGTAAAAATTTACATTCACAATATTTTATTCGTGTTATTTGAAATTAAAACAGTATTTTTAAAGTGGAACCAACTAACCAAAGACTTCCCATTGGCGTTGCCAATGCTCACAACCAACACTACATATAGAGTCACACAAAGATAAAGTGGTCGCGTTATTAAACTCTCGACCGCGTACAGGGTTAGACCCATCGCTTATTTTACACCCACAGCGCATCTGTACGAAGTTCCCTACCCGCCCGACCCTCTGCCCTTAACCCCTTACCCCGTTCTAACCCCCCACACCTACTGAACCCCCTCCTGATTTGTCCCCAAAAACCCTTCTCATTCCATCCCCATTTCCGTCCCTTTAAACCTCCATTATTAGCCCCCGAGGTGTAGTAGTAGTAGTGAAGTCATGCATATTGCATAACTCACCACTACAGTCTTATACTCCCCTTCCCCCTCCTTACTCACACTTGACTCGCTCGGAAACCGCTTTAAAACATTTCTTTGGTTATTACATTCTATCTTCTTGCAATATCCTGGCTTCATTCGCAAATGTTTATCGCTGCCGCTCTTAGGCGCGTATTAGTACGTCCAAAGAGAACAAAATGGTAATAAAAGTATATCCTGGTCCCCAGTATTGAGCACTTCATTTATAAGGCCAGGCCACTAACATTATTTTATAACTGCACAATTAAGATACGTATTTTATTTATACGTTTTCTAATTACTACATTTTTAAATGATTAGGACGCCATCTACCTTAAAGTACTGTAAATCTTGTGCACTTTGATGTTTCATATAAAATTGGCAATCCTGAAACTTCAAAATCCCTAAAGTTATCCTTAATAATTAATTATCAGAGAATGTTCTTTTTTTTTTAGCATCACATATCTTATGTTCTAATTACTATGATTGGGTAAAGGATTAGGCAGGTTCCTTCCTAATCCTTAACAAACAGTAAATAAAACCTTCCTAATCTTTAACATGTATATGTGTACTTGCATTTGTGTGGAGGTAGAATGGAGAACCATTTAAAAAAACACCTATAGTAGTCCCCTCAGAGATTCGATCAACGATCAGCAGTATAATCTACCACACGAGTAGCGCGTTAGATCATGCAGCCACTGAAGCGGGTAAATGTTCTATTAAGATGTCATTAAAACAGTTTTTATGAAGGCTAGATATATGGTATCAAAATGGTGATATTTCTCACGAAATCAACTTATTTCGACTTGATTTTTTTTATATAATAAAACTTAAAACGGAAAGTTCCTATACCAATAGGCATAGGTAGATATCTTTAAAACATGTTTTTTAACTAACAAACTTCTTATTAACACATTAACGACTGACCATTAGCTGCAGACGCTTCTGGTGGCGTCTGTAAGGTTGTTTTTTTTTCGTTACAGTAAATTGTTATATATGTATATATATTTACACTTTTAGGGTAGATAAATATTTATATTACATTTATTCGTCATTTTTCCTTGAGACCCATGGAAGTAGGAACTATTTGCGCACGATACACATGCACAGCTTTGAGATTTGGTTTTATTTTAGATACAAATACATAGAAAATATTAAAACTGAAAGAATAATTATGATTTTTTTTTCTAAACATGGATCAAACAAATCAAGGAAAACCAGTATATAACTTTGTAAATCGTATCGGTTATTTTCCACTTTGTTAACACACACTGTACCTTTTTCTCACTATTCACGAAACCTTTATCTTCAAACAGAAAAGTAAACCTCATATTTTGACAAATATACTTTTGACCCACAATTCCACTCATTAGCGTTGTTAGTAGATTTTTTATTTTAAATTTCCTTACACATTAATTGTCCTGACATCTTATTTACTATAAATCAGGACAGTTTCTGCTCTGTTCACACTACAATATGCCTTCTAAATAGTAGGCCCAGGTCTAAAAGTTTTACACATAAACTTTCTGGAATATAAAGATATACTACTATTAAAACTACTGGTCCTCTTATTGATCATTGCCAGTTTACTTCAACCTTTGCCTGTTAGCTACTTTGACTACTATATATATATCAATACCATTATTTAATTTATGATAACTTATATCTATACTTGTCCCTCTTTCCCTATTGAAGTTATTTTGACTATATATATTTTTTCCTTTTGATATACCTGCTTTGGACTTAAATCTAACTTAACCTAACTTATACTTAATGCCGTCGTCTACACAATCAGTTTTCCTTGTAGGGAGTCCCATTTTCTTTTACTTCTCCGGTCACTTCCTACCGTGGCCAGTCGACATCCCTGGAGTGCTAGATAGCTCCAGCCCAGCATACCGCTTGTTTCCAAGCTCTACGCGCAGTGAACGCGTTAATTAATTATTGCGTGATTTTAGGCGTATCTAATGCGTCTCACCACTCCAGTGTGCGTTCGCAATAATGTTCATACTTAGACCCTGATTTGTGGAAAGTAAGATTATAGTGTCTTGTTTAATAAAAAGTTATATTTCGGTTTAAAAAGTCGGTCAAAATATTTTTTTTCTAATATGAATTCTAAAAAAAAATCTACTTGTTTAGTTTTTTTAGTAACGCGTCTCACTACCCGTTCGGGTTATACACTTAACTGCTATTGTTATTTGTAATGTAAAATCAAAGTAAATTTTCAAATTAAGAATTTTTTAAATTTAATTATTTGCCTTTGGTCACATTTTGATTGTCATAAAATATAGATTAAATATATGCTTTACTTCTTTCTTTTCTAATGGTCTTTGGTAGAGGGAAGTATATTTAATGGACTGAAAAGTTTGTATTTTACAAGGATATTAATAATAAAATGAAAACAGTGCAGAAGTATGGTAGCATTTTGTTTAGAAATGCCATGCTAAATAGTAGGGGTGTGCGAAGATCACTTATTAATGTGAAGCAAATCTTGAAACTTGCGAAGAGAAGTAGAAGTTGAAACGATATAGAAAGGGGGGGGGAGGGGTAAGATAGGGATCCCTATTATTAGATCGAGCAGACTCAGTCGGTAGAACACCTGAAAAATGAAACTCTAACTTCTCAAGGTATCCGCAGTGATGTAAAGAGGAAGGATATTTTTTGTTATTTTTATGTGGTCCGGTAGAGATGGATATGATTAACAAAGAAACTTACCTTCTGAAGTGTATCCACAGTAATACTGTATCCCATCGTGTAGTACTAAATACAAGTGTAATGAAAAGAATGGACGCCAATGAGCTAAGTTATACTCACAAGTAAAAGGACTCTTATTATAGCATTGAAAAGAACCAACAATCTCACCAGAAGGGTTGAATATAGATGTTAAAAGAAAGTTTGTCAAATAAACTTATAATAAAAAATATTATTACCTAATTTTTTTTTTTTTTTAGTTTTTAGTGAAATAAAAGAAACATAAAAAAATCATATGTTAAGTACAAATAAATTTAAAACATCTAAGGCTAAAGTAATCAGTGTGCATATAAATTTTAATTGTGACAGTGGTGAATAAAAAAAAATGGTCCTACCTATCTGGTATCAAGATAATTTATAATTCGAAGCTGTGAACATTGTGGTATAAGAGCCTTTAGGTAAGTAACATATATTAATATGTGGTAACCGCGAGTTAGTGGTCCTGAACTGTCAATAATATATACCATTCTCTGACCATGGCTGCAGCACACAAACTTCTAGATCTTCAAAATAAACAAAACCGCTAATCCCTCTCACGAATCTTCCCCGTCAGAGAGAAAAATGAGGTCCGGTCCTCGACTCCAACCGGCACTCTCTGTAGGAACGGAAAACTTTGTACAACAAATTCAACCCTTTGTATTTGCACTTACATTTCCTTAATGAAAAAAACAACAACCACACGTCTTTTTCTTTCTTCTTCCTTCTCTCGTGTTCATTTGTTTTCTTTTCCTTTTTTTCAACAATCGTTGTCACAGTAACTTAACAAAGAAAACCATAGAGGTTGCAAAACCATGAAAGTTTATAGAGAGGAATGATTTCACTAGTTCATACAAACTTAGCGCCTAAGAAATGGTAGAGGAGGTAGCATCGCAAACTGCCACTAGGTTGCAGCTAAGATCAATTTTTGATTTAGATACGAAGCCATTCAAAATGTAGATGGGTATTGGAAAGAAAAGTCGGGGTTCGAGCACAGGCAGGAAAGAAATATGTTAGGAATATATGACAAGAACAAAATATTGATGTAGAAAGTTCAGTAGTGGAATCATAGAGAACAAATAAGAATTTAGTTGAAGAGATATATCATCGTAGTGTCTATACAAACTGCCGTCAGAGGACACAACATAGAGAAACGAATCGTAATACTCCGCCATCTTCATGAATACATGAATTAGGATGGTATATTGTTTTCAAAGTCGAAGTCGACACTACCTAGGATATTCGTTGTCACTTAACGCCACTTTAATTTTTAAAGTAATGATTTTTATAGAACTTGTCGGTAACATGGGCCAGGAAAATTTCCTTATTTGGTACCTAAAGACTATATTAATAACTAAAGCACACAGGGTTACTGATAAGCTTTAGTAACTTATCAATTAAGTTTCATTCTGAAAATTAAAAAATTGGTGTGTGTATTTATGTACGCGCGTGAGAAGTTATACTTCTTTGGCATCATTAAATAATAAATATTTAAAATTGAAAATTAATAATTTAATAATATATATATATAATTATTAAAAATTAAATTTAGAAAATAATAAATATATATGACATAATTTGTACTAAATATTATAAGATTCTTAATTTTAAATATTTATTATTGATTATTTAATATTTTAAAAGTAAATGAATAATTTTAATAGTAAATTCAAAAATTGAATTTAAGTTTATTAATTTTTTAAATATTTATTATTTTCTTAATTTAATATTCACCTTTCATTTTTTATCAAAAAGTTTATTAAATGTTTTATTAATTTTATTTCTTTATTTTAAATATTTAATAACCAATAATAAATATTTAACAATAATAATTTAATAATATTTAGTATTAATTGTGTTAGATAATAATATTTTAATTCATATCAATAAATAATACATACGGATAGTTAACCTCAATTATATTGGATCACTTGAAAAAGTCTATAAGCACAATTTTTTTCACTAATATTTACGAATAGTAAATAATATTAATCAAAATATT